>CAJNJA010013910.1:0-12439 GCA_905231915.1 Symbiodinium necroappetens | reverse complement strand
CCCAAACCCTATACACCTTCTATAAACCCTGAACCCTGAAACCCTAAACCCTGAACCCTAAACCCCTAAACCCCTAAACCTTAAACCGTAAACCCTGAACCCCAAACCCTAAACCCTAAACCTTCAACCCTCAACCGTAAACCCAAAACCCTAAACCCTAAGTATTGTGCAAGTGAAAGGATGAGAATGCGGCATGCATGGTTAATAACTCCTTATGATGCTGTTATCTGTGTGTATATTTGCTGAAACATGTTATTTTCAGCGATTTTGATGTATTCATTGCACAGGAATGTATATCGTTTGCTATTCAAAAATAAATATCCGAAGATTTTCATATTGATTACCCATGGACTATATGTACACACACACACGAATACATATAAATATATAAATATCTAGTTGAGCAAATATGTGTGTGTATTTGATAAATAAAGAATGAATTCTGCATTTAAATTTCGCACACTTTGTTACTTGTATTTGCGTTTGAAGTTTTCTTCTACGTATCTTATGCATGGTAACAAAATATGAATTTACATCTTTGTTTTACTTGCCTGTGTTTTACTTGTCTATTTACATAAACCCTCGTTGGGTTTTTTTCCATTGACTTCTTCAATCATTTGCGAAGTTGGCATGCAATTCCCCATCACAATTGGCACCCAAAATCAGCTAGCAAACCGATTGCACTTGCAAGTCGCTGGTGAAATGACAAGCTCCAAGAACGGTGTACCTGAATTGAAACTCAATATATATATATATATACGAACAGAAATCGGCAAAAAAATACGGCAATGAATAAACAAAAATCCACCCTCAAAACCCTTTTTTTCAATATATATTTCCATTGGAGGAAAAAGGCAGGACCAGATTCCAGGACAACATAATCGGTATATTTGGTGGAAAAATAATTGATGGATTCACAAGAGAATAAAAGCCAAAAGGCGGGCGGGTGGGTGGGTGGGTGTGCTGTGCGTGTTTTCATTAATGCTGACTACTTTGAACACGCGACTGGTCGTACGTACAGCTGTCGCGAAAGCACGCTTGAAGCGCCGTGCATACCTATCTCTTTGTATGAATCCTCTTTTGGTTTTTCCGTTCTGAAAATTTTTGCGGCGACAACCATGGGGACAAAGAAATAAGTCGTACTGGTTCAGGAAATTGATGTCTTCAAACGTGTCCGAAAGCACATTGACATTGTCATCCCAGCTTCGGTATAAAAAACTTCCGAAGCACCACGATCCTTACCTGCGATTAAGTACTTAAATGCTAGAGTAGGTTTTCAAGTGTGCCGAGGCCTGGTAATATATACACACATATATATATATATATGTACCTGCTAGCTAAGATGATGCGCCACCTCGGCGAAATTGCCGCCCGGGAGAGGATGAACCCGAGAAGCTTCCTCCACACATCCATTACAATTGGCAGGGTTGATATTTCAATTTACTTCAATTTCGCTTCGAAGCTTTTTTGTTTCAATTTACTTCAACAGCTAGCAAACCAAGCTACTTTGCTGACCAAAATTGCCTGGGTTTAAGGTTGACGGCATAGACATAAAACCCACCCACCTGTAGAATTCCAGGATTGGAAAATACAAAGTTTCATTATGTTGATGAACAGCTTGCGTTCACAATTTCCCTTAGGGCTCAGGGTTTGGGGTTGAGGGTTTAGGAAATAAAGAACCCACCCGTAGAATTCCAGAACATTGGAAAATGCAAAATTTTAAAATATTGATCAAACATGCCCACGCCAAGGCCATCCAAACACTACTCACGGTGACATGACAAGCTTCAAAATCTGACTGCTTCATCCATTCAGACCTCTGGGCGTTCGCCTGATTTATCCTCCTCTGTCCTTCTCTTTGGGAGACAAGAAAAAGAGATCTAGGTTGGAGACCGGGGTTTGCGGTCCAGAATATTTCAATTTCGAGTATTCGGGTCTAGAATAGAGAAAGACGGAAACATATTTGTTGCCGCAATTCTCAATTTTGTTTTGCCGCGGGTTGCTGCCTACGCGCGCTCGCATGTGTTGATGCTCCGGTCCTTTCGCACTTCTTATCCATTCCTCCATCCGAACGGAAATCGGCGAGATTTTGCGGACGTCACGCTCTGAAGTGACTTTATCTGGAACAAGCACGATTTAATGCGAGTGCTCGAGCCACTTTCATCGATTGCTTCCACGCCGCCTGTGGAGGTTTGCGAAGGTCTTCATGCGATCTAGGATGTAGGGCTTAACAGGTTTAGGGTTTAAGGGAAGTTAGGGTTTAGGACTTGGGGCTTAGGGTTTAGGGTTTAGGGTTTAGTCAGTGTAAGGGGGGTCGGATAGTGATGCCACGACTGCATCACTTGACGAACATCGAGTTCTTCCCGTTACCAAGTCCATGCTCGCCCTCCCATCGGAGCTGAAACGATCAACCCTACATCCCTAAGTCCTTAAACCCGAAGACACCTTCTAAACCGAAGCCCAACTTCCCTGCCGACGCCTGCCGGGAAGAGTTACACAATTCAACCGACATGATTTTCCATTCGTCCATTCAGCCCTCCGGGCGTTGGCTGATTCATCCAATCCTTCGTCCTTCTATATGTTGCATCAGAAAAAAGATCTAGGTTGGGGACTGGGTTGTGCGGTGTTCCATTTCCTGTTTGAGTATTCACGTCCAAATTCTTAGAAAACAAAAACGGAAGCAAATTTGTTCCAACCCTAAGCGCTGCTTGGACAAGGCTTTGGGCCCCCCACTTCGCGCGACTCTGGGGGAAAAATATGCTATTTGACACATCCAGATCTGCGAAATATAATCGTATTTTTTCCATGATGCTGGCCAACGTTTTCTGGCTTCGGCTTGGCTCGCAGTCTGAGTGGTGTTGACCACGAATGTATATATTTTTTAATGAATATCCGTATATTTGCATGTCAATAACCAATGGATATAGAAAAAGCATTTGTATTATCTCGGTTCAATTCCTATATTTATATATATATATGTGATCAATTGTCTCTACCCAGCCGTATTCCTTTATATTTACGTGTGCAAATTCTTTATGTTTTTCCACACACATACAAATTTCAAAACACATAACCATGCAAGTTGGACAAATATTTGCTTCTAATGGAAAGACATATTGAAAAGACGGGTTCTGAAGGTGGACTTGATTTAGCTTATTCATTGCCGTGAATTTTGCCGATTTCTGTTCGTATATTTATGTTGAATTTCAATTCAGGTACACCGATCTTGAAGCTTGTTGTTTCATCAGCGACTTGCAAGTGCACGGGTAAGAATACGACATAGATAATTAATAAATTCATGTCATGCCTTTATATATATGTATATATATATATTTGGTTTTTTTACATTATATTCATCGATTTTGATATATTCATTGCACACGAATTTATATTTTTTAATGAATACCCGTATATTTTCATATCAATAACCCATGGATATATCTGAAACGATTTATATTTGTTCGTTTCAATTTCTACATTTACATATATCTATGTGACCAATTCTTTTGTTTTTTGTATCTACGCCTGAAATCTGTTCTTACTTTCAAACGAAAATGAGTCGTATGTGTATCTGATACATCATGAAAGAATATTACGGGGCAATTTCCGGAGTCGGAAAATATTCAGGGATGTCGGTAATTTTTTTTATTGCTTGTATATAATATGCCAAATATTTATGTCAAATCGCCACTATCCAAAGAAATATTTCATTGAGGTATTAAATCTAATAGTCAAAAATTTCTACTATTATTTCATATAAATTAATTTCTATATGTTTATAATATTCAATTTCTTATGTATTTCTATCATTACTTTCAGTGTCGTCGAGAAAATCATTAATTATATTTTATTTCTTTTAACCCAAAATCAAATTCAATCATAATTTTTCTCATAATCAGATTTACAAGAGGTATATTAAATATTTAAATGAAAATCTTAGAAATAATTCGATAATATAGACATTTATGTATATATATATATATAAGATTGGGTTCTATATAATCCAAGATTTAAGAGTGTTAAGGTTTAGACTAAACCTTAATTCTCGACCACGGCGGACTCCATAACCTTTTCTTCATTAAAATACTTTCAAGAAACAAAAATCTACGACTAAATCCATGAAGAATATAAAACATAAATTCTCCGTATCTTACGGTCTAGATTCATAAAAACAACTAATCTCGAACAATATTAACTGAAAGCCAAAAAATAATTATTACAAAAAAATTTCTATTTCAAATTACATCTTAATATTTTTCGATTTCAGAATAGAAGAATTTAACGAATTATAGATATAAATTTGACGGCAGGAATGGGGAATGACAGCTGACCCAGGAAGAGTTACACAAGTTCAACCGACATGATTTTCCATTCGTCCATTCAGCCCTCCGGGCCTTGGCGTGATTCATCCAATCCTTCATCCTTCTATATGTTGTATCAGAAAAAAGATCTAGGTTGGGGACTGGGTTGTGCGGTATTCCATTTCCTGTTTGAGTATTCATATCCAAATTCTTAGAAAACAAAAACGGAAGCAAATTTGTTCCAACCCTAAGCGCTGCTTGGACAAGGCTTTGGGCCCCCCACTTCGCGCGACTCTGGGGGAAAAATATGCTATTTGACACATCCAGATCTGCGAAATATAATCGTATTTTTTCCATGATGCTGGCCAACGTTTTCTGGCTTCGGCTTGGCTCGCAATATGAGTGGTGTTGACCACGAATATGTATATTTTTTTAATGAATATCCGTATATTTTCATATTAATAACCAATGGATATATTTAAAACGATTTGTATTATCTCGGATCAATATGCAAATTGGACAAATATTTGCTTCTAATGGAAAGACATATTAAAAAGACAGGTTCTGAAGGTGGACTTGATTTAGTTTATTCATTGCCGTGAATTTTGCCGATTTCTGATCGTATATTTATATTAGATCTCAATTCAGGTACACCGATCTTGAAGCTTGATATTTCACTAACGACTTGCAAATGTACGGATAAGAATACGACATAGATAACTAATAAATTCATGTCATCCTTTTATTTATATATATATATTTGGTTTTTTTACATTATATTCATCGATTTTAATATATTCATTGCACACGAATTTATATTTTTTTAATGAATATCCGTATATTTTCATATCAATAACCCATAGATATATCTGAAACGATTTATATTTACTCGTTTCAATTTCTACATTTACATATATCTATGTGACCAATTTTTTTGTTTTTTGTATCTATACCTAAAATCTGTTCTTACTTTCAAACGAAAATTATTCGTATTCGTATCTGATACATCATGAAAGAATTAAAAATTACGGGGCAATTTCCGGAGTCGGAAAATATTCAGATATATCGGTAATTTTTTCTTGCTTATATATAATATGCCAAATATTTATATCAAATCGCCACGATCCAAAGAAATATTTCATTGAGGTATTAAATCTAATAGTCAAAAATTTCTATTATTATTTCATATAAATTAATTTCTATATATTTATAATATTCAATTTCTTATGTTTTTTCATCATTATTTTCAATGTCGTCGAGAATTTCATTTTTTTTAACCCAACAAAATCAAATTCAATCATAATTTTTCTCATAATCAGATTTACAAGAGACATATTAAATATTTAAATAAAAATCTTAGAAACAATTCGATAATATAGATATTTATGTATATATATATATACAAGATTGGGTTCTATGTAATCCAAGATTTAAGAGTTTTAAGGTTTAGATTAAACCTTAATTCTCGATCACGGTGGACTCCATAATTTTTTCTTCATTAAAATACTTTCAAAAATTAAAAGTCTACTACTAAATCTATAAAGAATATAAAACATAAATTCTCCGTATCTTACGATCTAGATTCATAAAAACAACTAACCTCGAACAATATTAACTAAAAGCCAAAAAATAATTATTACAAAAAAATTTCTATTTCAAATTACATCTTAATATTTTTCGATTTCAGAATAGAAGAATTTAACGAATTATAGATATAAATTTAACGGATAGTATTCAAAAAAATAATCATATCGAAATATAAGAAAATTATGAGAAATAATATTATAGACAATTCTCAATATATTTTCATCATTTAAAAATCTTAGAACAAGCAAAAAATATAAGAAAAGAAGCACGAAAAAATATAAGAATTAGAATGTCCACTACTAACGTAAATATAAAAAATACAAATTAATTATAGTATTCTTCCGATTAATATATAAATAGAAATATTGATTCAATTAGGAATCGTTTTCTAGAAATCTTTTAGCATATATAATATATTTTCTTTTTTTCCAATTTAGTCCTGACTAATCAGACCATAGAATTTCTAAATTTCTTCCGATTCGTGCATATAAATAGACAAATATCCTTCAAATAAATACAATCTTTCATATCTATATAAAAATAATCGGCCACAAAATAGATCATTTCCAAGGTCTCCACCGAATCCTTTATGAGATTATAATAAGGTAGTCTTGTGATCATGTCCGGGATTTAGGATAAGCTTTTTGCTTATCGTTGGCTTGAAGCTGAAAATGCCGAGCTTGGACTCTGTTGTTGCGACATCTACGGGGCTAATGGAGTAGCTTGGTATGTCAGTCAAAGTAGCTAATATCAGGGAGCGATGATCTGGTTGGATATAAACGTTCTGAGCATAATGGTGCTTGTTTCAACCATCCATATTGCATGTCATAGCTGAAAATATGGAGACACTCAAGAGTCTGTGACAGCTATGCACATTATTAGATGCGTACACTCGCCTTGTCTATGCGTTGTTGCTCATGCATCCTATTCTGTCAGCTTTCCAGGTTTGCTGCTTGAGCGCACCACACATCTGTCAATAGATCCACATATGGACATGTTGACACAAGCCTTAAGACATGATGTGTGTATGCATGTCATGAGTGTACATGTACAAATCTATGCATATATGAACATGCTTATACATGTATACATCTAGACACATGGTCACACACACACACACACTCGCGTACGCCTATGCACACATCCGTGTGTTCACTCATGTTAAATTGAATGGGCCCCGGCCCAGATTCTCCACTGACTCTCGCAACTGGGGTCTGTAGAATTTCGTAATTGCTCGACGAAGCTGTTGTCCGCAACTCCACCCTGCGTTGCCATGGACGCTTTTCAGATTTCTCACTCAGCTTGCACAACTCGATTCCGTGTCTATCCGGAACATCTGATGAACATCTTTGTCGGGTGGCACAGACGCAGGCAGCTCCTTTCAGCACCCGAAGAAGCTCTCTGTTGAGGACTCCATGGCGCTGTGGTTCCTCTCACTGCTCTGTCTCTCCGCAATCCTCTGCCTCTGGTGACACCTGCTGCCAGGTTCAGCTGCGCATGGGCCCGCGAACTTGAAGCTAAACAGCTCACAGACTCCAAGCGCACCCTTCAGCTCCGGACTCTCTGCGCGCTCCGGCGCCGGGAGCGTCATGTGCGCAAGCGCCGTGCTTTGGTATGCTTCCTCAACAGCGTGTGTCCGAGTTCTCAATCTCTTCAATAGCCGTGAAAAGTGGGAAGGGACGACAAGGCTGCAAATCACGAAGCCTTTCAACAGCCTGACAAATCCAAGCAGCGCTGAATATTTCCGACGAGGGCTTGGCTGGCGGCACTGACTGGCCTTCGCTGTCGGAGAGTTTGATGTCAACTAACACAAAGGACGCTTTGGTATAGTTCTCTGTCGTATACACGCTCCTCCGGATTTTCCATTGTGCTGATTGCTGGCGATGATGAAGTTAGCTAATGCTAAAATTATGTTCCCATAACCTTGCTTGCCACCACTGCCGCCGTTGCTGCTGCTGCTGCAATCTGTGTTGCTGATGCTAGAACCCTTTGCTGCTGCGGCTGCTACTGCGACTACCAAGACAGGTACCGCTACCACCACAATCAACCTTAGTGGTACTATTGCTGATAATACTAGTGGTAGCACTAGCAGTTGCCACGATGAGGACTGCTGCTACTGGTGCCACCTCCGAAAGTATTCATCTAACAAGCTACATTTGAGACAAGCTGCTCGGGTCTTTGGACGGAACGATTTCCAGAACTGCCTTCGCCACCGCGATGGCTGCCGCCTGAGCTGTGGTGGTGATGGCGGTGGTGGTTGTGGCTTTTGGAAGAGCATCAACAGTAGTACTAGTACTGGTACTAGTAACTAGTACAATGGTACTAGTACTGGTACCCGCACACTGGTACTGGAACTGGTACTGGTCTGCTCCTCCTCCTCCTTCACGATTGAAAGCCAAGGCACATCCAAGGCTGTGCTTCTATCCCCTTTGGAAGCGTCTTCACGCATGCCGACCTGGCTCAAGATGAATCATGACTGTCAGTCGACCGTGGCTATGAACAAGCGGCTGTCTTGCATGGGGAGCAACTGTCCAAGGTCATAAAAGGCCAGCGACACCTCCCTGTTCTTTGATTCGGCTTGCTGCGTCGCCAGCAGCCTCAAGCACTGCATTGAACAAGATAGTAAAGCCGTGCTTGAGGCTAGCCACAAGAATTGGTGTCACTTTGTGCAAGCTTCTGAGCCCGGCCGGGTGGGTGTTCTTTTTCATGACCGGTTCGGTGATGAGGGTCTGCAATGCCGGCCCGGACTGGGGAGACCGTGTTCCGGTTGGCTGGCAGCTACGGTCGGATTTGCAGGCTACGGCGGCCACTAGCACGGATAAAGCTGTGCTGCTCTCAGCACTGCATACACAGACTGCCGCCGAGAATCGCTTCTGCATCAGTCAACGCCTGCGGCGACCAGAGCTGGACTCACGGAGATTCCCAAACCTCCCAACCCCCCCCACAAAAACATCACAAAGTATATTGCGTTCTGCAGGACAGCATTCGAAATCCCAACTTATGCTGAAGTCTCACGGTCGTCTCTAACATGTTTCCAGCTTGCGTGGCAAACGATGATGTGATGTGATGCTTGTGTGTTGTTATAAACAACTCGCGTATGAGATGTCTCACAACTGCCATGAGACGTGTCGCATGAGTCCTTCAGAGCCCACCAAACCAAACTCTTATCAACACTACATCTCTAAACCCAACGGCCACGAGAACCTAATACCTCTTAATTTAGACATGTACCCAAAATCATTTTTTTGCCCTATACCTTAATTTGATTACAAATCCTGAACCCCCCATCATAGTCGTAGCAACAAAACAACATCGATGATGGTCACAATGTAAACAGTAGTGACTACTGCTTCTGAGAATCTGAGAGTCCTGCATTGTCGGGTTGAGCGAGCACCCAATCTGGTGGCGTGCCAAGCTGCACAAAGCAAACCTTCGCAGTGGTCTCGAAGATGTTCGCACCGGCCTCGGTTCCGCCACAACCCAAGCAGTGCGACAGCAGCTTCACATGCGACAGGTCTATAATGCGACTGTCGTCCTTTTCGGCACTCGGCGACGACTGTCCGTCTTTGCCCTGGCCAATGCAGACCTCGAGATGTTGGCACCGTTTCGGCCAATGTCAAGTATCATAGGCTACGCAGGCGGTTTTCATACTGAGATATGGCAGCCCTAGGCACTGCAGAATACATGGCCTCTCGGCATGCAAATTCACGGGAAAGCAACAGCATTCCAGACTTCACCACACTTAGCACGGATAATGCTGCTGAGTAGACCATGAACTCACTCACGTCCTTCTTCAAAATGCTGAATGCCACACAGGATGTGAGAACCAAGCCGCACTGGAAGATGTCTTCAGCTAAAAGCGACGCCAGCAGCCTCACGTGAGTGGTTGATCTTTTTGCTTGCAACGCCCAGCATGATGGCCCAGGAGTTGAAAGTCGTCACTGCCCAGAGGCTGGAAAAAATGCTGGATAGTGCATGCAGTAGCCCAGCAGTGCTGCCAGGTCTGTGAAGGCATCAACTGCTTGGAGTATAGGTCCATGCTGTGCCCACACTTGGGCGGAAGATCCCTAAGAGGATGCTGCTCTTCCTGGGCATCCCTCCAACCCGTCCATTTTGCGGTGAGATCGTAGATGCTATAGAGGATGTAGCTAAGATAGAACGGTGTGGCCGCAAAGGTGAAGGCAACATCATCAACGCAGATTAGGATGGCTCGGCCCATGTTGCGCCAGTATAAGCATGGGCATCAGTCATAGCAAGCAAACCGCAGCCATTCCATTGACAAGATACCAAACCAGGTCGATGAGTGCAATGCCAAAAGTCAACAATGCCATCAAGACAAGACATCCTATGGCCCAGAAGAACCACGGAAAGCACCAGCAGCAAGGGCACAATACAGAGTGCACCGGTGTGTTGCTGTGAAAGCCAAATTTGGATAGCAAGCATACCAAGCAAAGGGGATTGGAACACAAACCATCCAAGAGAGCCGAAACAGCCCAAGTGGCGTGTCTTGTGGTCCGAGCATCTGGCGCTCAAGACAGGTAAAGGATCGAGAGCTCGCGTTTGGCACAGCATGAGTCTCGAACTCTTGAAGGCGAAGACGTGGCTGAGTTTGCCAGCGCGAGTGGGGAAGAAGGCCGCAAGGTTCCAGCGGCTGACTCGCAGCCAAACCACCCGTGCCAGCTGACAGACAAGTGTGGCTCCAGGAAGACAGGTTGTTCATGCATGGAAGATACTCAGGAGGCTGCAAGACTCTGGAACTGAACCCCAATCGTGCCTGACGGCTGGTCCACCCAATCTAGTTTGAGTGCAACCCGGTCGTCAAAAGGCAGTGCCGAGTCATCGATGCTTCTAGGTGCTTCCCTGCAAACCAATTGATGCGCCACCAGTCTAGCCAAGAGACTTGGTCAACGTGAGTGTAGCCGCTCCACTCGCACTCATAAGTGTCTCCTCCGAATAGCGACGCCCCGTTCCTCCAAGGTGAGAAAGATTGATTCTTGTGAGACTGAACCCCTGCCTTTTTCTGATCTGCATCATAGTGCTGCAGACTCCTGTGGTCTGAACAGCTGTCCCACTTGATCTTAGTGGATAATATCCAGCTTGGGCTGTCAGACGCTGCCACCATGACCTTACCATACTGACCAACTCCTGGCCAGCTGAAGACAGTGAAATTGGAAGCGTTCTTTTCATCGGCAGTGACAGCCATAAAGTTGCTGTTCTCAGAGATTGCTAGGTACTGTGAATTGTTGGCAGTGAGGAATTTGACACCTCGAGCCACAACGTTCCTCTCCCAGTCATCCACGCATATGCCATCTGGGCCCGCGCAAGTGTTGGCTTCACACAAACATTGCCCCTGATAGCATGTAACGTTGCCACGCCAACCGAAACAAGGCAGCAACCAGCAAGTGCCCCCAGTCCCTCTGAAGCAAGGCATCGACATGGTGGCACCGCTTCCGGCCCTGTCGGCTTGCCATAGCCAAATCCACTTTGGAAATAATAGTGCCAAAAACAATAGCCTAGCGCGCTAGCCCAACTGAGCGCACTGGCGGCAAAAACAACTTTGGCAAATACGGCCGAATGCCCAGTGGACGACCTGGGGCCTGTCTGCACCCAACATCTCTCGGGAGAAATCCGTCGCAGTCTTGAAACCAAATTCTGCAGAAGGAACATAACAGCACAGCCTTGCGGCGAACAGTGCTAAACAATGCTCAAAAACGATTTCCGCGGAACCCGTAGCCCGGTCTTCAAAAGCCGACAGACCCAAAAGTCAGCACGCAAGCATCCACACTTCTGATGTACACAAGAAAGACCACAATTATTGCATGCAAGCTATCCACAACAAGACAGAATAGCGTAGGGGCCTTCATATTTAGAATAGGATTTTGGTTTTAGGGGGTATTCGTGGTATGTTATACTAATCCCCCTAATTTTAAACGGGGGGGGCCCCCAAATAAATATTCGAAAAGTATTTTTATAATTAGGGGGTATTATTATCTCTACTGCCAAATTTCAGCACGATTTCTAGCATCGCGGCTTGCACAGGGCTCATGCCATGCAGCATTAGTACTGGACGTGCCTCGTTTCGGGAAGCTGGCTGGATGGTGCCTGATTGTTATACAACATTAGACAGTGGGCTGGATTGTGCTTGATTGTAGTACAAAATTAGTATTGGAAGTGCTTCGTTTCGGATGCAAGCTGGATTGTGCTTGATTGTAGCACAACATGGAAGTGCCTCGTTTCGGGTACTGGCTGGATTCTGCTTGATAGTCTCGTTTTGGACTTGGATGCTGGGCTGGATCGTGCTACATTAGTACTGGGAGTGCCTCGTTTCGGATGCAGGCTGGAGTGTGCTGGATTGAAATACAACATAGTTTCAGCCCCACAGCACGAGGTGCAAGTCCGGAAGTCGGTGTAATTCAGTAGGACCACAGGAGGCAGCACTCAATTTTCGGACTCATTAAACGACAATTTCTCGAAACGGCCAAAACGAGTTGTGGGGATTCACCTGTATTGAGGAGGTCCTCTAAGTGTCCACACCTGCCAGCTCCTATAGA
>CAJNJA010013909.1:0-12440 GCA_905231915.1 Symbiodinium necroappetens | reverse complement strand
ACACACACACACAAAAAAAAAAACACCCCGAAGCGTTCGTTGGCCCTGAAACTATAGGTGCGAAGCTGTACCTCACCTAAACTCGCTCGGTGGTTGTCCAGGTTCAAACTCCGGAGCCCCAATGGCGCTAATGCGTCGCAACAGCTGTTGCATGACTTCATGCAATGCTACTGATGCTCGGCTTTGCAGTGGGGTAATCTTACATGATATGACTTGCGCACGGAATCGAATGGAGCAACTTGTGGCCTCCAATGAGACATCAGCCCTGGAGAGTACCAACAGCCACAGCCGAAAGGGGAAGTCATCTTGTCGAGGAGTCCAAGCGTCATAAAAGCCTCGCCTGTGCATTCAGCAAGATGGCGAAGCTAAGGCCCAGGCATATCTTCGTAGGCCGGCAAGTCAGAAGTTGTGAAAACGAAACGTGCGGGTGCCACACCGCCTCACCATCAGCTTGAGCGAGTCTTTGTTAAGCACCAGTAGGGGTGGAGGCCTTAGGGGAGCTTGCTTACACTGGGCTAATCTTGTTTCATCCTTGAAATTCAAAGGTCAGACTCAGCGTCTGGTCGCCTTTTCCTACCGTGCGAGGTGGAGCACAATTTGCATGGCATACTCTGCCTGTCAAGGTTGGTACATGCTCTCTTCAAGCAGAAGAAACCATGAGATTACATCGGATTTCGGTTTGGCTCGGGGCTCAAACAAAAGGGACAGCAGCACATGTATTTTGTCCAAGGCCAGGAAGCTTGCGAAAGAGCTTGGCCGCGATCACCGGTTGCGTTTCTGTAGCAAGCGACACGCTTTTCACTCGCTCGTTAGCGGCCGCCGCGTTGCTGGAGCATCTGTGGGCTCACCCGATGCTTCGTGATTACTTTCCTTGCTTCCTGCCCAGGCAGATCCAGGCACTTCCTCTTCTTTTTCAGCTGCGCCTTCTTTACAGTCTCCGTGCATTCCCCCTTCTGCATCTGTAGTAAGTAGTTTCGTCCGTCCCTGAAGCAGTATGTACTTCCACAAGAAGTATGTGGCAATCAGGCTTCATCTCCTGACCCTACGAATGAGCTGCACATTTCTGTAGCAAAAACAAACCGTCTGGGTCTCGCACATGCCATGTTTCCTTGACGCAAGGACGCAGTACCTGACACGGCATCGGGAGCATTCGAGAAGGCGGCATCGGATAATCACCACTGTGCTTCAGCTTCTGAGGATCGTGACCGTCCGCAGGATATCCCACCTGAAGTGGGTCTGTAACTGGAGGTGACCTGAGTTCGTACAGAGAAACTACGCAATCGCTGTCTGCGTCATGCATTGACTACTGGTATGACAGGACCAGCAGAGCTTCACGCTCAAAGTTCACATCGCAATTGGAATCATGGGAGTCAAAGACCTTGGCAGGCCAGGGCAGAAGAGACCACCCTGCTACAAGTGCATTGCATGTAAAATGCTTCCGAGGCTGCATCCACTATGTTGACGTATGGCGGTGTTGTGAAGACATCGTACGGAGGCCTTCAGCAGCCAGAGATCGAGGCAGCATGAAACCCACCGACCCCCAAACCCAACACCAATGCACAAGCAATCCACCCAACGTGCACGTACAGCCTCCGTAAAGGCATGAATTAACAGGTAAGGCTGATGCGCATTTAGCTGGAGCTGTCGCCCTGCCGCCTCCCCAGCTTTACATGCCACCAGACCTGAAACTTTTCTCGAGCAGGGGGCCTTTGCCTCTGCTTCCAGTCTGGACCTATGCTGTGCTTCTTGTAGGTCTTTGGCCTCGCTGCAGAAAGGATTGGTGGAATTTCGTGAATTTCGGAGTGCTGTAGTGGGCAAAAGCGCCTTCCAATACTCTTCTGCTGCCCGCCGATTGACGGCAGGGTCCGACCTCGCTTGGCTCTCCAGGAAGCCGCTCAGGAAACCCTTCTACGAGTTCTTGGTTCACTGGTCGTTTCGCCGGATGAGCCCAGCACGTCCGACTAGATCCGAACAAGTGCCTGTGCAGTCAACAGCTTACACCAGCAATGTCGTATGGTGCACAAGATGTGGGCCACTGAGGTGTGTGCGATGCCACACCCACCACATCACTGTCAGAAACTCCATAGGCTCCTTTCACTGGACACAGATTGCTTGCTTGACAGCGTGCAGACTTTGAGGCCATTTGAGGCCAGTGCGGTTCAAGTGTCCCTCGATAGCGAGCCAGCACAGGAAGAGCTTGCAGAGCCCTGCAAGCACAAGGCCGGCTGGGTCCCTTGTGGGATGTAAGATGCATGTATACTCATGCTGAAGGACTAGTTTGATGGACTGGCCGTGTTTGCGAAAGTTTACAGTAGATGGGTGTTCAATCGATTCGTGGGCCGACCTACTAGCAGGTCTTCGGCAGATTTCCAGCATGCCTTGTGGAGCTGGTCGTAGCAGCAGCTCATGATGAGCCATGCGTCGATGACTCCCACCTCGCAGGTGCAGTGCTGCGCACCCGAACTCTGTAACGAAGTCCTATGCGCACCTGGCCCGGCCCGAAGAGTCCGCTAGAGGATCTCTGTGGTCAAGGCCCTCGTTCACATTCGCAACACCACGGTTTCGCTGCGGAAGTGCGGCCGGGGCTTGTGCCAGCGCTGGCGAGCGCTTGCCGCTGCCTCTCCCTTCCCCTCATGGGTCTTCTACTTCGTCTCACATGAGCCAAGGAGCCCATCCACTCTCCAGTTTGCATGGTCGAAAGGGGACATGCCCGTAAGTGTGCCGTGACTCAAGGCAACTGTCAAAGGGATGCTCGCCAAGGTCTGGCGATGAAACATGCAATGATGTCTGTGATGTGACAAGCAACATCGAAATTTGCACTGTGCCGAACACTCCGACCCTGGCCGGAAAATAGCCTATGTCCACCCCAGCACGAAACCTACGAAGCCTCGCGCATGCCAAGGGGAGCTATGCACGTGACCAGACGACCAGACGAGCCGGACGCTAAGCTCTCGAAGGATGCACAGCACAAGAGGCTGTGAAGGCTCCAGAGCCCGACTCCGTCCCTCCTGGCCCTGGGCCCTCTTTTGTGTGTCTTGTCTTTCCACACTTAGCAGCAAGCTTCCTGAGAATTCCTAAACGGCAAGAAGTTCAGGAATGTCTTCTTTTTGGTTAGCGCGCACGAGTTTCTGCGTCGCCTCCAATGTACGACCGCAAAGCAAACTGAATGCGGCTATGGTACATGCACCTCTGGTGTCAACACAAGCCTAGGGCCTCAGGCCCTGGAGCTTTACAGCTTGCACTGGCATGTTGAGTATTCTTGCCAGCTCTACTTCCAACCTCTGGAGTTCCTTTGGATCTGGTGGTGGCCTTCCTTCGGGCATCTGCAGCCGTAAAGCCACGGGTGCTTGACCCTGGTTTTTGCTGTGGCAGCTATGGCTTGCCTCGTTTGAGAGCCGAGGGATTTCCGGGGCCGGTACTCGTGACACCGACACACGCGATGGAACGTCGTCGTCGGAGTCGTCTAGCCACGGATGCTTCGATCGCTGCGACCGGGTCTCACAGCCCGAGCCTGAGGCTTCGGCAAGCCTTCTGCTGACCATCTCCAGCGGAGAGCGGCTTTGCATGTCTTGCACGTGCGCGATTTTTGGCACAATTGAAGAAGGCTGCAAGGGCGAAGCCTTGGCTCTGTTGTCGGTTGCATCAACGGCCCGACTCTGAAGCAACGCCTCTACACGGGCTTTGGCTGCTGATGCCGAGCTCGGTCGAACCCGAGGCGACACATGCAAGGCCTCAGATTCTGACAACCCAAGGCTCCAGGCTCGGCACCAGCACACTGTCGCCACAATGTCCGACCAAGATAGCAGCGGAGCTTCTATGCGGGAAAGCTGCCAGAGAACATCGCCCCAGTTCATCGGCTTCACCACGGCTGGACGCCCTGACAATAAAGGTGTCGTCATCAGTGCGGCATACAGGTTCCCGCTGTTCTGCACTGCCTGCAAAAATCGCTCACGTGGTACATGCACCAAGTCACCTCCACAGCAATAGGTAAACTTCTCATACAGCCGGTACAGCATCTCTTCGTTGCAGCTGCACTCCTGCGCCAGCCACCTGAGCGCGGAGAGAGGGGGAAGGGTCATGGAGCAAGCAACAGGCGAGCGAGTTCAATCAGGGCAAAGAAACATGTCAGCATACCGGCCGAAGGGTCCTCATTGCATCTCCTTTTGTGTTTCCTTTGTGTCTCCTTTGTTTCCTTTGTGCCTTCTCTGTGTCTCCCCTTTTGTCTCCTCGGTGTCTCTTCGGTGATTCTTTTGAAACCATTCGAGTTTGTACACACGTATATGCTCAATGTGCAAAGACTGATGTCTGTGGGAGCGTTCTGCACGCTTGGATAAACAAATCAATGCAAATGCTTGTATCCACGGGTTAGACGGATAAGCAGCTAAATTGCTACACGGATAAGCGGTGTGAATGCATGGCCAAGCACAGGAACAACACGTCGCAAACGTCGAACCCTTTCTCCTTAGAACCTTCAAAGGTTTGGAATACTGTGCCGCCGGAAAGTTCACAAATGCTCAAGAATGCCGCGTAGGTTAGAAGCTCTTAAACCTTTAAACACCCAGAACCATACTCCCCAAACCCTCAGCTTGATCCTCATGCACCCACCGACTCCGCTGTTTGAAAGAAAGCGGTGGAAGTCTTCACTTGTCGCAAGCAAGCAAGCTTTGGAGATCTTTTGGGTACCCTTGTCGTCTTACCAGACACAACCCTCGACATCCCGAGAGTGGTCAAGGGAATGACCTGCTTTCGAGCTTTAACAAATCCTACGTTGCATGTTCTAGATTCTAACTCTCGACTCGCACGCTCGCACAAGCAGGCACGACTTCAAGACAATCCAGCACTCATGTCGAGGCACGCAAAGTCTAAAGATAAACTTGCAGGCACGGCTGACAGTCCGCCACGCAACCAAGCTTACAAGCAAATAAATTCGAATTGATAGAATGGTGACAATACTGAGGCCCGTTCTGGATAGAAGCGGCCGGCGAGTCATTCGGGTCTACTGGGCAGGTCCATGCAAGAGGCGAAGTCTTGACTGCAGGAATTGGACTCTGAGGTCGAACAGGGACAGCAGGGACAGGAAGAATCTGCCGCGTTGCTCGGTGCCTGTGTGCCTCGAGAAGCAGCCAGTAGAACCTGTCCCAGGATACCATCTCCAAATGTCCGATCCCGTCAAGTACTTGTGTTTCAACTTGGTGAAGGGCTTCGTCCAACGAGACTGCAGGACCACCGTCGTCCGTGGCAATCACCGGTCGATGCAGCAAACCTTCGGTTCTTATGCGCACGTCGCTACGAATAGCCAGAATAAGCTCCCTTGTCGAGACCTCCTTGTTCTGTTGCGCCAGTCTATAGAAGATTCGATTTAGACTTTCCCATGCCTGTGCACCTAAAGGCAGGCCGCACGGGTCTAGGCGCTGGATAGCGTGTCTGAAAGGGACCACCGGGTTTTGTAGCTCCGCCAGCTGAGGCGCCTTCTGAGCCTGACTCTCCGCGTGGCTCTCCTGAGAAGGAACGGCTTCCGTTCCAGCCACCGGGGCAGTCTTTGGTCGCTCTAGTGACCTCTTGGGACTGTGCGATACAAGTATGTCAGGAGACCTCGGGAGGGTCGACTCCACAGCCCCGGCTTTCGAAGATCCGCCCATTCGCAGATCCGGCCGGCCTGGACACGGCAAGTTAGCATACTTTGGAAAGTTCCATATTCGGCATGAAATCTGCTACCTCAATCGTTCTAACTTCTGACTCGTAGTTTGCGATTGTGTGAGGTGACGTTGCGCTGTGCGAGTGACAGAAGCCCCCAAGAATCAGAGGCGCCTTCTTGACGCTCCAAAGACTCCAGAGCCAGCGTCAGATCCCGGAGGGACAGCAGATTTCCACCGTCTCGATCCCGGACGATCACTTGAAGCAGGTCCCGTACACCTTCGTCGTCCAGCTCGAAGCCGAGATCGTTAAGCATTCTATGGAATTCAGCAGGGGTCAACTTGTCATCCCCGTTAGAGTCATACGGACGGAACAAAGTAGACAGAGACGCATGCCTGCGGTACTTCACATGGCTCAAAGCAATCAGCACCTCTGTGGTGGATGGCTTCATTGCTTGAAAAAGCTCGAACAAGCTGACCTGACCGTTGTGGTTGGTATCAATATGCCTCCACACTTCGTACACGAGCTCCTCATCTGCGTTGATTCCAACCTTGGCGACTTCAAGCTCGAAGATCCACAACATGTCTTGCAGAGAAATTACATCAGCGATGTGGAGGTTTGCTCTCAACTTATCACTGCCCAAGTTATGGGAGCACGCTCTCACGACTACTTCTGTTTTTCACGCGTTTGGTGGTGTGCTTGGAATACCTACAATGTCACCCACGACTCTTGTTTCTTGCTAGGCTTTCCTTTCCCATTGAACCCCAGTCTATGGAGTCTACTAGCATCTAAGAAGCAGCGGCAAACACCTTTCCCAACTCCACGGCAGTCAAGCGCCCATCGCCGTTCACATCACCCAGTGCTTGCAACTCTGCGATGCCCAAACCGCGCTTTAACCTAACGGCTCGCAGCTTTGCTAGCAAAGCTTCAGGAGATCTGAGCGGTGAGGTTGCAGCAGGCAATGCTGGCCGAAAATCGTCCAGCTCGCCCTCGAAGTCTCCGAGAACTTCCTCCAGAAGACCAGGGACACGGCCGCGGGAATCCGCCGATGCGGCTGGGAGTCGGGGCGCAAGTCGAGTCCGATTGGAGTCTTCCGCTGACCCCACCACTGCCTGCGTTTCATCCGCATCAAGCGACCGGTCCGAATTGCAAAGACATCGACAACAGCACTTAGTCGCAAGATTATCAGCTGGCCTGGCCTGAGCTGCTGCAGCCTGGCCTTCTCGACCAGCGCCAGCGCTGGCGTGACGAATCTCATGAAGAACTCTGTCCACAAGCACGCTATCCGCTGCGATCCCAAGGCTCTGAAGCAAAGTGCTCACCCGGTCTGGTGTAAGAGCCTGGTCATGGCCAACTTTCTCTTGAGACGGGGTAGTCTGTGAATTCCTCGAAGGTCTTGCCTGTGAGGCAGCCGCGCCTCCTGACAGGGTCTGAACACGAGATGGGTCCAACAAGACAGCCTCCAAAGAATTCTACAACGGAAAATCTGATGCTTCGACGATTCCAGCTCCTGGCTTGCGTCTGCCGACTTGCTTGCCGCCTTTGCTCGTCAAACCCCTTGCCGGACGCTGTGGTGCGTCTTTGCCAACAACACAAAGATCCGGGGACAAACCGCGTGCCGGGCGATCCACTGGTCTCTCCGGGGTGCGAAATCGTACTCCAGCGCCGCGCGGCTGCGGACCAGCACTTTGGTGCGAGCGCATCCGCAGCAGCTTTGCCAGCCAGGCCAAGCCGGCAGACTGCTGGCATCCATGTGCTGTTCTGCGAGGTTGTGCACTAGGGCATCTAGTATCTCAGTGTATCTCCCGATTGGCAATGAGTCTCTGATGGCTGAACGAAGAGGGATGCTTTCCTGACATCCTCTGTTTGTATCTTGAGCCGAGATACGAGAAGAGGCGCTGTTTGAAACTGTGTTCGCGAACGATCCATCACGGTGAGTAACGGCCAACAAGATCAACTATCAGATTTTGGGCAAGTCTGGCAGCCGAAGCTCTCCCAAACCGGAGATGACATGACTGGAGAGATAGCAAGAGATGGCTGAGCAGGGGATGCCTTTCACGTACAACGTTGTGAAGTGGAAGGTGTGCCCTGGCGTCAGAAGCATCTACCCAATCAGTTTGCTGACGACTTTGGTCTGGAAGATCTTGTTCGGGAGTCGTCGAATCTTGGGCGGCGCCACTGCGTTTACTCTCGCCACCTCTCCGGTCCATCGTGTTCGGGATCTGTGAAGGAAGGGCGCAAGGAGAGGCAGCAAACGCCGGATGACAAGCAGGCACCTTGGTCATACAAACCTCACCTTCCTGGACCATTCATGTCCGACTCCTGCACACACTCTCGTCCCCGCCTGGCATGGCATAGTGTCCTTTCCAACAACATCTTAGCTGTCTCCCTATGTTGCAGGTGGCACTCCGTTCAAAGCGAGGGAATGTAACGCAATCGCAGATCCCGCGTCAGCTGGCTGCAATTGCTCCAGCGCAGCACGGAGGTCTGATGGTAACGGCTGCACGACTTGCAGTCGCCTCGGAGGCTCTAGTCCTTGAAACTTAAGTTTGTAGCGATGTAGGAAATTTCGAGGACACCACTGAAGGTCTTGTCGAAACGTTCGGTTGCTGGTATACTTGCCATCAGAAACGGTTGGGTGGCCAATATGTGCAGCATGCGCCTTCGCACGCACACAAAAAACCAACAACATACCTACAATGACTTGACTTACATGTAGCCTCTTACATGAAGCATTGACTGACAGCGTAGGACAAAGATTACACTGAAGACAATTTCCAATCGGACCGTAAACAAAAAAACATGCTTGAATGTGGCACGCGGCCCGAATTTGATGTGTTCGGCCGGTGCCAATCCGGACAGCTAGCAATGTGTACCATTCGCTTGCACGATGAACATGTGCCACCACTCTGATGTTGGTTACAGACGGCTTCCCTCCACTGGTCACTTGGCTAGGCGCAGGGTGGCCTGGTGTCCAATGTATGGGTGTCGCAACAGTGCGCCTCGCTTGGGATACCCACCCATGGCACAAAACCACATAGTCCCTCACAATTCGATTGGCGTTTAACTGAACCAAAAGCCAGTAATAAGCCTCATACGTCTTGGCAACAAGAATGAGTCCGGATCCTGGGATGTCCAAACGATGCAAGAATCCAAAGTGATGCGATCTGTCGAACCATATCGCTGAAGGCCGGGCCAAGGATATCAAGAACCATTTCAGCTGAAACAAATGGTCATCCAACGGATCATCCAATGGCGGCTCAGTATGCAGTGTGTGGCGCTCCACTTCCCAGCCGGGTGGCTTTGCCAGGACAATAATGTCCAACAGTTCCGCGGCAATGACCGGCTCGCCATGGTCAAACTTTCCAGCATTAGTGGCAGCAACGCCCAGTGGCAAGATCCGGTGCAACTGAGTATCTCTTTTTGTGTCCAGTTTCTTTCCACGGCTCACCAGGTAGTGACGCACTCTCCGAAACAAAGCAAAATGCCTCACACCTGCGAAGGACAAGCCCCAGAGCATTGCCAGCATGCTGGCTTGGTCAGCTTCTTCGTGTTCTCTTCTCACAAACTCATTGGCAATTGAACTCAAGGCAGATGTTTTCTTCATGGCGGCAAAGGACCAACAAAGATTTGCAAGTTCTTGTGTGTTGAATTCCGTCGTTCGGGCAGTTGTCGCGTGCATAGCAGCAGTCCAGAATGGTGCAACACTGCAGCCGTTATACGATCCATCGCAACCGACTCGAGCGAAGGCCAACACCAAATTTGAAATGTTTTGGGAGTTGAAGCTGTCGACATTGCCAGTGAAAGCGGAAGCAATCAATTTAATCGGAATGTGCTTCAATACACGAAGCCGCATCATGGCCCACGCAGTGTTGGACAGCTCTTGCGGGTTACAGTTTCCTAGCTCGAGGACCGTAGACACAGGTTGAATCCACTGATCTGCAATGCTGCTGCATGACCTCGGATTGCATGGATTCGTGAAATAATTTTCAAACTCGCGCCGCTGTGAAATCAAGGGTAGCAGATCAACCTTTCTGCAGGCAAGGGTCAAAATGGCAAGCGACCACACTACATTGGCTACGCACTGCCCAGTTAGTTCTTGCGATGCAGACAAAAGCATCTCGGAAGCCTGCGCCAGCAGTGAAGGTGCCTTCGCATGCCCGAATGACTTCTCATGCGCAAGTCTGCATCTTTGTTTTTGCAGCCCGTGGCTCGAACTTACTTATCGCTGAACAACGACTGCTTGTGCATCTCAGCAGCGACACTTACATGGAGACGTGCAAACGACCAAACCAGTCCCACCAATTCGATAGTGGCAAAAGTAGGCCCTCGAACATCCATGAGATCCAGGACATCACGGAGGAAGGGCTTGTGTGCAAAACGAGCGTGCCCCAAAGACCACATCATGTTTGCAAGATGCTGGGGCTGCAATTCCATCATCCTTTCTCTCGCAATCATCACCAACATCGAGAGTAATGTGATGTCACCTGATCCGATGTGAGACACAAACAGACGTGCCACAGCACAGGACAGGTTTGATAGCTCTTGCGGCCCAAACTGGCCTTCTCGCAATCTCTGTGCCCCAACTCGCTCCACCAAATGGAAGTCTTGCATTTTGGCGTTCTCGGGCAGCCCTAACTTGGCCACCGCCCATAACGTAATGCTGAATTCATGTGGCTTGAAGAAAGCAAGGTTCTTTACGATGGCAGCCCAAAACCAAGCTGATATGCTAAGCTGGCCATGCCAAGAGCTGTGCACGCGAGCGAATGCCCAAGCCAAGTTGGCCAATTGCTGACCCGAAAACCCTGCCAATTTGGACACATCACATGTGCGTGATATTGCAAAAAATAGTGGGGCATCTACATGCTGCGCGAAAGCGCAAGCCCAACACATGCCTGCCAGATCCCTTGGGCTGAGTGCAGGCATGAGCGGTGCCACTTGCAGCACCATGTGTGTCGCGAGATCTCCTGTGAAAACGTGTGACTTCGCCATCACCCAAAAAACATTGCCGACTCCGCTGGATTTCCTTTGCAACGCACTGGGCGCATCTCTCTGTAAGCGTTGCATGCTTTCCTTCGCGAGATGTGAGAGCACTTTGTTGTCCTGAGCCCGAAGAATGCCGACGGCCCACAAGGTGCACTGCAACTCATGGTCCGTAAACTGTGCGGCGCGAAACTGACAAGCGTAGATCAGGTTCTGAAGAAACTCGTGGCTGATGTTGTGCCCCAGATGTGCTCGTTTAGCCACTGTCCATGCGCAATGTGCCAACTGAGTTGCCGAAGGCTTTCGGGGCGAGCAGCATGCAACCAGCACATCTGTTGTCCAACTCTCGTAACCATGAAGGGCTAGCGCTTGCCGTCGCCATCTTGAGTTCATGCATTCGGCCGCAAGCAGAACCGTTGCCTTCGGTATGAATCTCGCAATTGCTTCATGTTCACCAAGCTGGTGCTCGCTTGATCATGCTTGATCAGAATTGGGTTTATGACCGGCGCGGCTCGACTCTGCAACCGGCCAACAATGGCTCGTGCCATCGATGACCAACGAGCCTGTTCCACATTCCAAGCGCTGAAACACTCGCACATAACTTGGTTGTTCAGTTGTTGATCGAAATTGTAGAAAGTATCACATGGCTGCATCGCAAATGATGATTGATTGGGTTTGAGCCACTTTATGTCCATGTGGAATATATGGGTGGGTTCCTTTCCCAGAACTAGCAATTTATTCTGTTGCAGAAACTAGGCTCCTGTCTGTGTGTATGTGCGCAGGCCATGTGCCAATGCCGACGTCAATAGGGGGTGGACGCGTCTTCGCGGTTCAGTTCCTTGGTCCGCAACAAGTTTACACTATCAGTTTTACAAAGGAACATATTATCACAACAAGTGTAAAGTGTACTCATTCAGGTATTAAGCCATGGTCCACCAGCGAAGCTGTCAGCCGACAGGATTAAAAGCATGTGCGACCATGCGATTGCCAGAACGACGTGGACGACCACAGATACTTCCAACATTATGAGTTGCAATGCCTTGAACTCGGGTATTTCGTTTTGCTCTTTCGATTTGCGAGCGGCACCTGTGAGTAAAGGGGAAGGTCTGCGATGGTTTGTGGGCATTTCTTATCAACCATCTGCAGGCGCCTTGCCTATATTTTTTGGTCCAATCCAAGCTCACACCTGCCGCTAACAACTGCACCAACACTGATGGTCATCAATGAATATAATTGCAAAGGATGGCGTCAGTCCAGGGGTTGCAGTAGATGATAGTAGATGCAGTAGCAGGCCTTGCACAACGTCATGCATCAAAACGATAAACCAGCTCCAAGCTGCAACATAGCGGAGCCTGGCTTATGCATTCAACGAGCCGGCAACGTGTTCGTCACGCGTCATGCAAATGCAATTTGTCGCCGCAAAGCGCACGGATCAGCACATCGCTCCGCTGAATGCAAGTCAAGCCCTGCCTAAAGAGCCGGCAACGATGCAAGCGGCCAGGCCTGCCGGCCTTCCGTACGAGGCACCCCCCCGCCAGACACTCTTGGACTGTCTGCCACACGGCCTGCGCGGAACAATAATATTCTTTTCTTCCGCACTCCGCACCTTTTTGCACCAACCACAAACTCCGGTTCTTGTTTACAAACAAATGATCACAAATGAATGTTGATGATATTTATCAATGTCGGGAGTTGTTCATATTAGTCAACGTCGGGTTTATCTCACACCAGTCGGCGAAAACACACATCAGCAGATGCCAATCCCCCTGTAGACGCTGTGTTTTAATCTATAAGTCGCGCAAGCTCAAATTTCAGGATATGCC
>CAJNJA010013908.1:0-38092 GCA_905231915.1 Symbiodinium necroappetens | reverse complement strand
GGCGGCCTCGCATTAGCGATAAAATTATTAGGGAGGGGGAATTCTATTTTCAAGTCGGACTACAGCCTCAGAGCGAGTTCTGGCGTTCTCCACAAGTCCTTCAACTTGTCTATAGAGATTTCCGACCTCCCAAAGTGTTCGGCCTCCCGCCGCCCCAAGGGCCCCGGCTGTGTCTTTGGGATCCACAGGGAATGTTCGGTCCTGTCAAGCCCCAGTTGACATATGACAAGGCCTGGAATAGCAACAATCAGCTTCCTGGCCGTTGCAAACGATCGCCGCCGCGCCGGCGCCAGGGCCTGCCCGAGCAGAGAATCACAACAGAGCCACTGAATGTCCTCACCCCGCGATGCAATGACTGTAGCGTGCAATAAGTGCAATACTCTTGACTGCACTTCAAGACTGCCGAAAAAGCACAAACGAATGAACTCACTGGACGATCTCCATGCCCCATATTCGAGTGGCACATGTCTCTGATGCATACCGCTTGTAATCGAATCGTATGTTTCGCAGTACACACGCCCGTCTCACTGTATCTAGGCCTTTGGCTGCAACTTCTGACCTTGCTTTGGCTGCCTGGTCAGCAGAAGCTCGACCGAACTTGCAACCACGTTTCGGTCTAGGTGCGCACGCGAAGCGGCTGCTACCTGCCTCTCGCCAAACCAAATCTCCTGGCCTCGTCGACAGTAACATTCTGCGTTAACATCCAGGGGCCAGGACCCTACTGCGCAGGGTTTTCAGAGCAAGCTTCACGCCCCCCCCTCCACTCATACATCCGGGACACCATCACTAGCAGGGCATTGCCCAAACTGCACCCAAATCCTGGCCAAGGTTTCGCTGCCAACAAGTGGCCGTGCATGTTTTGGAATTTACAATGAAGGATCCTGTGTAAACGCTACAGATGTTTTTACAAGGAAGTGTAGCAAAGCAATCAATGCAATCACGCTTTTTCCCAATGTTCGGTTCTTCAAGCTTCGGTAGGGAACATGTCCTGGGCACGCGCTGCTTTAGTTCATGTCCAAACCTTCGGCCTGCACAAATCGTGTATGTGCATCTACATTTGTCTACGGCTACGCTAGCTTAAATCCTAGTTCGCGTAACGTGCGCCGGTCATCAGGACCCATGTTCTGTGCATCTCTGATAATGAAGGCAACTATACTCTGTTTCTTTGACTAGGATTATTGGTGGCAGCGGAGTAATGCCAACGTCTGGGGTCAAACATTGCAAGACTCTTCGAAAGAAATCCTTGCATGTTCACTGCTGGCACGGGGCATGGGGAATCTCCGGACTGATCCTCAAGCCATAGGATCGCAGCTGCTCACGGGATCAAACTCACGAGTAAGCTCTTAGAGCCCGGAGCATTGCGCGAATCCCTGTGCAACGGTGCCATGACACCTTCTTGAAGCATTGCGGTTGTGAAATTATGCGAAACCATTAGCTGTGCAAAAAACCTAATAAGTACCGCAATCGATTTTGGGAACATCCTTGTCAAATTCCTTACACCTATGACTTTTCCGTGAACGAAGACACCAGATGCAAAAGAACGCGCGTCAATTGCAGCATCTGCTCTTGCAGACGTCTCTCGCAGCAGATAGGATAGCAGCTGCATTAAGCGTGGAGGCAGGCTGCCAGCAAACGATCAGCTCGTGCAACACTTCTCCAAAATGAGTGGAACAGCTGCTTGAACAACGCGCTGTGGCATCCAGACCAATAACTGAACATGCTCCCGATGTACAAAGACATGAAATCGGATGTGGTAACTGCAGAAAGGAAATCACATCATCATCCCATCTGTTGGAAACGCCTGTTCGCTGCATTACGCTGCCATCTTTGCAACAAAGTCCGCACGGAGAAACCACCCGCAATCAAATTCAATACTTCTGCATCGAATACCAGCTCACGGCACTCAGGTGTCCGGTCGAAGAAAAAATGCTTCGGCGGCAAAACCCCAATCCTGGAGTGCACCACATCGACCGGCTCTCGCAAACGAACGTATTGCAAACACTGGAAGAAAAACATGTGTTCTTTGGTCCCACCGAACCAGTTTGTCATATACCGCCGCTCACCATCATGCTCAAGTATGTCGTGTTCTCAAACACAGCCCCAAAAGTCTTGCAGCTGCTTCTTCTGCCCTGGGCAAATGGAAATCACTCGGTGCCTCCACATCGGCAAGGATTATGTCGTCCCATTTACTCTGGCAGATCGCAGCATCTACAGCATTTTTCACTGACGTACCGATCTCGCCACGCCTGCGGCCAACATGCCTGTGGTGACCCACAGGAGAAAAACAGGAGGCTCGACCATGCATGTGTCTGTGTCGTGGCTTCAAGAACAGAGTGCTGCATGGCATGGTTTTCTACGATTGTTTTGAAAGCAGCATGCTCTTAAGGTCTGTGCTGGGCATCAACACTTCAAGCTGCCTGCCTGCCAGATTATTGAGCTTTGACAGGCCAGCATCGTGAGCCGGAATTGGCCAGAATTTGGACAGGTTGCGTAGTCAGCACGAGCTTAAAACAAGGACTCGACGATCTCACCTCACAAGAAAAACCTTTGGATCCCGAAAATCAGCCGAAAAACTGAAAATCAATGCTGGCTGCTGGCAATGTGTTGGATTTGCAGTAGTCCAATGCCATTACTTATTACTAATAATCATAGTCCGAAAACAAATCGTCGCATCGTCGTGGTCGTCATGAGTCGTTGTCGTACTTAAGATACCAGAAAAGCCGTGGCCCCTGCGCGATTCCGGACCATGCACCATCAACCAGGATTGATATGGCCCTTGCACATCCTTGCACTCTAGATTCACCAATGAGGAGTTGGCAGAGTGTATCCAACCACAAGTCAGCATAGCCCCATCACTCGTCAGCAATTCTGACTCGCATGGCCCGCATGGCCCCTAAGCACAGCCAGGTACAATCATGGGCGCTGCACACCCCCTAACACACACTCATTGGCCATTGGCGAAATTTACTACGCGATACCACGAGTCAGTGGACCTGCGAACAAACCTTCTCCAACGTGTTCTTGTCCCATTCCACCTTCCGCGATTGCGAAGATAGGTGGGAATGAATGTCTCCAGACCCAAATCCTGGTGCTGTAAGACAAGTTGATAACCCAGTCGTGAAGCGATTCAGTGATCGTAGGATATGCCTCTGTATCGAGCACGCGCAACCAAACTTGAAGCTACACCCAGGTCCTCAAAGCTCGCTGCAGCCGATTGATGATTTGGATCCAATGTTTGATGTACGTTATTGGAAAGCTCTACCTGGTGGCTTGGCTCTATTCAAGGCAGATCACTTGCCGGACTTACGCAACGCGATTCCAAACTCTACACCCAAGTGCGGTGGCTCAGGAAGAGGCTCTAGACTCCAGACTCACCTGGCCACAGGCAAGTATGAACAGCGACGAATGAGCTGAGGCTGTTTACCAGAAGAACAAAAAAACAAGTGTTCCAAAAGGAAGTGTAACAAGCAATGCAATCACGCAATATCACGCTTGTTTTCCTTGAGCCAAATGTTCGGTTGTTCGGTCTTTGGTCTGTCCTAACCTACACACCTATTACGCCTCTAGGCTATGTCGCACAGCACCACGCGGGAGCCACGCAAGGAGAGCCTGTGGGAACAAGCGCAGCATGCCTACACTAACCAACTCTCTTTGCAGAACGTATGAACCCCGAAGTGCGTCCACACTGTTTGGGGAATCTGGAGGAATCACTGAATCACCTTCTGCCTCTGCCAGGAGGCAAAGTGCAAAGCCCCGTAAGATGCAAACGTTTTGTCGGCGCTTGTTGGCGCCGTTTGCTTTCAACACACGTCCAGATGCTAAGGGAAAGCTGAGCGCAGCTCGACGGAAAGGCGGTCCAGCAGACCTGTTCTTCGCGCATCTTGTCGCTTGGCCGGCTTTTCCATTCAGAATAGCCACTGTTGGCATGCAGATTCACGAGCTGCAACACGGGCTGCTTGTGTCTGCCTCCTCATCCATCTTGGCCTTCTTCGAGGATTTCTCCTCCAAAGCAGCCTCGCGCAACGCAGGCAGAGACGGCATCAAACAGAACGTGGTCCAGGCTCCGTTTCAGAGTTAAGAACTGGACCTTCAGGCTGGTCCAGGGGTCGGAGGGTTTGGAGTCCTCCAGCTCGCTGAGGATGGTCTGCAAAGCCTCCTGCAGAGTCGTATAATTAGGGCCCAGGTTCCGAAGGCAAAGTCTCGACAAGTCTAGGTCCAGGTGTGTGGGAAGCGGCCCTCGGCTCCTGGATTCCATGCTTCTTCAGGAAGGTACCGCCAGAAATCGTAATGGAAGCCTTCTCGCTTCACTCTCGTGTTCTGCGCTGAAACACTAAGGCAGAACCTGCCTGAGTACTAGCCGCCGGCCTCTTTTTCGGTGCCTTTCATCTCACATCGCAAGCCCTGTCCAACAACTCAAACAGGCCGGAAAGACCATCGACGAGGAAGCTGCCCTTGTCCGCCAGGCTCTGACAGTCTCTGCCGGGCTCGGAGTTCGCAGGGGCGGAGTTCTTTTCGAGAGCTGAAAACGGCAGCTGACCATCGAGGAAGCGGATGCTCTTGGCTCAGAATCCAAAGGATCAACCGAAAGACACGTGTCGGAGATTGGAGCAGAGCCTTCTGTTTCTCAGGAAAGGCGTAGCCTGAGAGGCCGCAAAGCAGTGACTTGCAGTCGTTGCCTTGCTGCCACGGGGCCCTCCCACGCTGGCCGAGCCCCGGGCGTTGCTTGATGCCTGCAAGGCTGCGACTGCGAGATCCCCCCCCCCCCCAAAAAGAAAACGAAAGGAGACCAGTCGGGAATCGAATCCGTGCCTGTTCAGGAGACGAGGACTGGGACAGCACACCCTGTCCAGGGACAGTCCCGCCCAATCGAACCTCAGCCTGCTACCAAGAACCCAAAAAGTGAGGCCACGACTTGCGCGGAGGCGGACGACTTGGGAGAGTCCTGCAGCAGGAGAGATTCAACGCGACATTCTGTGCAAACCGCGGCAATGCTGCTACAGGCCACATAAAAAAGCGTATATCCATAAAGGAGTAGACTAGAGACTTTCATCTCAGATTCAGAGATGTCCTCGACCCGGAAGGAATATCGAAACCGTTTCTCAGCAACAAGAGCCCGGCCCGGCTGGCTCGGGCGACCGGGGTGGGGCCGGGTGGGGTGGCAGGAAGGGTCGCACCGACTTGTTTTTATGGTTTTTGAAAACCCCTCCTGGACAAGTCGAGCGTCCGAGACTCTGAGACCAGAAATTGGATGTCGGACGAGCTCCAGCGAGCAAATGCAACAGCCACTAAGTCAGCATAGAAAGGCGATGTGCAGATTCATATCGATCTTGCAAGCACAGGCCTTCACCAGCGTGCGTGAAGCTTGAGCTCGGTCGCTCTGACTCTGCCTGGTCTAGAAGTGTAGAAGCGACTATTAGAGATCCTGGCTCAGCAAGTGTCTGTTCGAGTCAAGTCTGTTCTTTTGTCGCCGACGCCACACTGCCTGCAACGTGGAGCAGGCGGCTCTGCTTCCAAAGGCTAAGAGCGGCTAAGACGCTAAGTGCTCACAGCCAGAAGACCGCACTTGTGACGGACGTGCCCGTCTTCCGGCTCAGCAATTGCCTCGGCAGACGAGGCACGCCGAGCACGAAGTCTCATCGGCGCTGGGTCCCTACACCTGCACTCAGACTCAAGCCACATGCATGCATCGCAAGGTCGGGCATCTATACATGCTTCGATTACCGATGATGTTCACCAAGTTGCCCAAGCTCAGACAAGCTGTGTTCGAGCTCGAGGTCAATCCGTGAAGGGACGTTTACGAGCAACACGCCTTGCAAGGCTTTCACACTGTCGTAGCGCCGCCACACTTTGCATATAGTTCGGGTCGGTCAACAAGGTCAGCACGTCACAAAAACACGACACTAACATGCGCTTCGTGGATGTTTGCAGCCTGAGCTTGCCAATGCTTCGCTGCCTGGGGCAGGAGCGCTAACTGTCTGAGCCGTGCACCAAAACCGTTTAGATCACTTGCTCTTAAAGCTCTCCGTGCCTTCCAGTGTGATGTTCATTTCTGCCACAAGCACATTGCCGACCTCCCGCCACATGATGCTATTTACCTGTTTTCGTGAGCCCACGCTGGGTCAAGCCACCTGGCCTGTAGATCGCGCGCCCCTTAGAAAGCTCGTCGCAGCCACGAGCTGCAAAGTTTCAACCGGCTGCAATTTAGTGCTCAGCTGTGGAGTGTCCAGTCAAGTTATCTTTCCAAGAACAGTCCCAAAGTAATCGCTCTTCGGCTGTGCTGCTGGGAGGCCTGTCACATGCTGAATCAAACGGAGGGACATGACAACCCGAATCGAACAAGGAAGCTGCAAGGAGGAGACTGGGTGTCCACATGCCGGAGCCGATCGCGGCCAAGCGACGATGGTAGAGGCTGGTCGTCTGCCTCAGGACATGTGGGGCCGCCCCACAATGTGGGCAGGCATGTGGGCAGCATTGATGGCAGGTTGCTCAGGATTGAAAGCCGGATACCACAAAGCGACGCAGCTTGAAGGCCAGGAGCGACGGATCAGGCGCAGCAATGACCTCGGCTACACGCATGTCCTTGCGATGCTGTGTGCTCTTCTTTCTTTCGGGGCATCAAGGATATGGCAACCGCTCCGAGCGGACCGACAACCCGGACCGACATCTGACAGCCCGGAAACATGTGAGGGCTCTGCTTTCTTCTTTTAGGGTAGAGGTGTTGCCCGTTCCCATCCCTGAGCTGAAGGCGATTCCTGGACAGAAACAAGCATCCGAATGGACACAAGGAATCCCAAACCCTTCAGCAGACCCCAACAAACGCTCGACTCAGAGACGGACAGGTTCCATGTCAGGTATTCGGTGTAGGGTTCGTAAGGAGAGTCGATCAAGACCAGTCCTGGCTGAGGGCGAGCGAACATCCGCGGGCTGCTCCAAAACTTCCGCGCGCTGACCAGCCTCGTCCGTGAAACTTTTTGGAGATGGCGTCAACAGTCCTTGGCCATCGCCCCACAACAAATCCTACGGCGGTCATGACATCAAGAACAGGTCTTCGTTTAAGATGCCAAGCATCAAGATGTATGAATTCTGATGCAGCACTTCCATGTGGGAACCGCGTCGCCTCTGCTTTGCAGCGGTGTGGGGACCCAAGGCGACTCTGGCTTTTGGACCCCGTAACTCCAGTCGCCAAGAGACTGGTTCAATTCTTGCAAGTTGCGCTGCAGCACCGCGTGCCTCGAATCAGTTGGAGTCTAGTCGTCTGCGTTTGGCTTTCTGGGCAACTAAGCTGCGGACACCCGAGCAGAAACCTCGAAGAAGATGGCTTTGTCCTGTGGCCTCATGCCACCCAGAAGAGACCGGGTCCACAATCAAACGCAGGCAACTCGAAAGAACAACGTTTTCGTGACGATTTGCAAGGATTGCCAGGCCCGTTCCCCTTCCACCAGGACTGGTTTGTGTCTTCACAATACCTCTCTCACCTGCGGCATTACCACAACGCACAAGCTAGCATGAGCCAATGCACAAAAGCGAGTCTATCAAATTCGCAGACAGCAGAGTGCTCCAACTGCTCTTGCAGTATAACTTGGGTTTACCCACGTTGAAACCATCATTCCGTGATTATTTGGGAGGAGAACTGGGCAAGAATTGCTACGAACCCTCAACAGAGGCAGATTTAGCACTGTCTGTGTAATGAGAAGCACATCGAGCCAACTCCGTCCACTGAGACATTCGCCTCAACCAATGCAGTGCCAGGGCCGGAGAACCCAGGCACCGTTCCATCGCCGGCTTTCCCGGCCAAGTGTCCGGGTTTATGTCGCGCAGGGCAGAGAGGAAGTGCCTGAGCTGGCAGTTTCGAATCGGATCCTTTGACAGTCAGAACAGCCGGAAGGCTATCAGAGGACCAAGAGGCTGAATCGTGCGTTCCTTGGAATCGCGGCCGTTCTCAGCCAACCTCGGATGAGCATGCATGTGCACTCGCGGCACGGGGCAGCCGTCGCAAGAAGCTTGAGCCCGGCAACGCCATAATGCCATAAAGGTGGTTTTGGTGCACCGCAGCTTGGGGTGCAGTGAGGTCGTAGAGCCCCCAGCCCGAGTGCGTGTCCACATAAGTGAAGCCCTCCGGCAGCTGGGCCATGCGCTCCAGCAGGCTCGCCAGGACCAGATGCTTGAAGCAGTCCTTGAGACCGCGATACACAGCGATTGGGGCCATCTGTGTCTCAGAGCCATCGCTGACAAGAACCCGTAATTCGTGCAGAGCATCGATAGCGCTCCCCGCTTGCACCTGGTGATCATAGCATTGCTTGTCCTGCTCCTGTCATGTCTCAGCCGGACATGTTCGGGGCAGCCTGTCGCAGAGGCTCCTTAAGTCCATCGATCTGGCTTTCCACCATATCTCTAAGCAGCTGGAGCGCTCGCTCCTGCCAGGGTGGTAGTAAGCTGATCTAAAGTACGAGTAATAGCAGCTTGTTCGGCTACAACCATTTTGCACCTATACTCGCTCGCAGCTGCAGGCGAGCTTCCCACTCGCTTCCAGCTGAGCATGCATCACTAGCCTTGTAATAGGAGATCGCATCAAGCTCCTTGGCATCGCTTCCGGAGAGCAACAAGACCGCACGGGTGCCATGTGGGCGAGAAGCCGTGTGAGATTGCTGCATCTCGGCCAGAAGTTCCAGGGCTCTTTGCCACTGTCGGCCCCAGGCGCAAGCCACAAGAGCCGAGTTATAGGTAATCCTCGAGACATTGGCCATGCAAGCGAAGCAAGACATTGCAATGACTTTGCGTCTAAGTCTGAGCTTGCCACACCGTTGGCTGGACATCCTGAGAAGGCATGTCCTCAGACGAACAAAGATCGAGCCTAGCATCCGGCATGCTGACACACATGTCACGGAAAAGCACTGTCCTGCAGCACTTGTAGCGACTCCTGCCATCGCTGACCCTTTTCGAAGGCACAGAGTAATGCCGTCCAGCTGAAAGCATCCAGCTCCGCTGCAGCTTGTTGCAACTCGTCCTCAAGTCCAGACTTGGCCCATGCACGGGTGACGAAGGCCGTGGGAGCTTGGGGCCCAAGTGCTTCCAACTCAGGACCAGTCTGGTATGGGTTCGGTTGGCTCGCTGCGGGCCAAGGGTCGAATAGCAGAACTGCGTTAGGCCAGACGTCATCTGCCTCACAGGCGCTGATCACGGCACTGTGCGTGATGGCATTGCCTTGGATCCGAGTTTAGAGTAGGACTTGGACTGGGAAAGAGGAGTCCGAATTTTCTCTGCCCGGGGACTCTCTATTGAAAGCTCCCGCATCCGACCAAGGGTGTTCAGCGCCCAACTCCACTGCGATGCCTTCTCGCAAGCACTGATCAGAGCGCTGCAAGAGACGGTGTCCAGCTCCACCTCCGGAAGTGACGACGTGGCTCTCGCTTCCGAGCTTCGGATTCGGACTCGCCCCTCACGCCTCCATGGTGATCATGCTTTGCATGACACTGAGAGCCTTTTCCCACTCGCCGGACTTTTCACAGGCGCTGATGACGGAGTTCAGTGTGATCGTGTCTGGGCCTCCGGGTATGTCCGGGTCAACGAGAGAGAGGCTCGGAAGTCGGAAGCCAACCGCTGGTCTTTAGCCGAAGCGCGAGTCCAGCTCGTCTCCATGTCGTGCAGAATGTGCAAGGCCGTGGTCCAGGCACTGCCCTTCTCACACCCGTTGACAAGGGTGCCATACCTCCATCTTCTAGCTCGAGCTGCAAGCACTGCAGGACTGGCGAATAGACGCTGCAGCCAAGTGGCGTGTAGATATCAGGAGAAATCCTGGACGAAACCATTTGCGTAAGCAAAGCCAAGCATCGCAGCCATGCGCCGGCCGCAGCCTGGAAACGACATGGGCTGGGATGTAGGCTGAGGATGATACCGAACCGCCCAAGGAAAGTGTGAAACTGCGGCAGAAGAGCATCAGTTGCCAGCAAGGTGTTGAAATGGAAGACATTGACTTCGTATCCACTGCGAAGCAAGTGAGTGAAGACCTTCGGATCCGTCAGATGCCACGGCTGGGAGTGAAGGTGAGAGGGGCCCAGAGGGGCCCAGGCCTCCTCTGCCAGGCGCCGGGGGCCCCGAGCTCGCGCCAGCTCCCGGAGGAGGAACGCCGTCGCCTTCGGCCCAGGACCTGCGCAGGGACGCGGCGCGGCGCGGCGAACACGACAGGAGCCGAAGTTGTGTCGGTGGCCTTCCGGGCCGTAGTTTTGTTGCAAGGACCGGTCGAGCGGCTTGTGCTGGCGGAGGTCCTCCAGGACACCTCAGTCGCGACTCGGGCGAGTCGCGAGGCTCCGAGCAGAGGCCGCTGTTTTCGCCTAGACGCCTTCTGCCGCTTTCTCAAAGCTATGAGAGCCATGGCTGCGTGTCGCCCGCGGCACCCCGGCCGTGGCGGGAGATGCAATGGGCATGCGTGGCTGCGTGGAGCCTCTGGCCACAGGTCTTTGAGCCGCTGTAGCAGTGCAGCATTGCTCTTCAGGAAACTCAATGACTGCAAAAACCTCCCCAGCAGGTCCATGCCTCTGCTCGTCTTCGTCCGCCTCTCACAAGGCAAACACCATGGTCATGCACGCACGCATCACGAAGAATTTCTTGAGAACTCGATCCATGTTCATTGACTCACTGCATCATGATGAGGACAAGGGATGGCTGACCTGTGTCTCTGTCAGCTCAGCCACATCAAACGCCTGAGCACAGGCGCGCTACGCACGGAGCAGCTTGAAACCACGCACATGTCAGTGTCTTGCAGCGATCTGCCCTGGTCCCTTGGTCTCGATGCTGTGGCCCAGGCCGACGTGCTAGTGGGTGAGTTCGGGCCATCCTGGCAAGGTCTGCAAGATCTGCAAACTCCTCTCAGGTGGCTCTGGGATGCTCTGGGCAGGCACAGAGCCCCACAGGTTGAACTGATCTGCACCCGCTTAAGACGGCATTAATGGTCTCTAGATGTCTCCAGACTCTAGATGTCTCGAATCTCGAGAGATGCGGAAACGATCCTTCTGGCAGGGACTCCGGCACGGAAAGCAATCGCCGTGTCTTTTTGTCTCTTCTCTGAAAGCGAGATTGGAGTCTGCGAGTCTTTGAAGCCTCTCCTTGGAGGTCGAGTCCGAAATCGGCATCAAGCGACAACAGACTTCCTAAGCCACGACAACCTATCAAGGCCTACGAGTACAACCCAGGAGCTAGCTTCGCTGGAGCCGTCTAGTCACTAGTCGTAGAGCAGCTCCTCAGCAAGGAATGCCAGAAGTTTTGGGGAGCTCGCAGTCTCCGTCAAGAGCCAAGGCAAGCTTCAGCCTTCTCCTGCTCGCGATCAACGATTTGGACCTGAGCCCAGAGGCTAAGCGGTTCAGCTTCTACCGTTCCACCAAGGCAAGCTCCTGCACTGCCCTTCCCTTCTCTCCGTTCCTTCGGCCCGGACATTCTCGTCATAGAGCATGTCGCGCCACTCGGACACAAGGAGGTCCTCATCGCCAAGGGAGCACGGCGCAGCACATCACTGAATCACCAGAACAAGGCGCCCTGCACGGTGCAACTAAGCCTCAACCATGGACTCGTCCAACCCGCCAGTGGTACACAGCATCTGACAGGCCTGTACACTTCAAAACAACAAGGCCAAGGCGGGCGATACTGTGCTGTGCTTGGTTCAGGCTTTCAAAGCCTCGGAGCTTTCTGGCGGATAGAAGGTCCAAGGTTTGATGTCCATGCCTAGGCTGGGCAACGGCCGGCCGAAGTCTCTTTGGACACTGCCGCCGGGTGGCCCTTCTCCTGGCCGTAGGTGAAAACTTCGCGGAGCCGCTTGTAGGCGACCATGGGAGGAACTGCCTACAGATGACTCGACATGAAAAAGTGTAGCAACAGAGCACAGTTCTAACTGCCAGCCCAAGACAAGCCCAAGGTCATGGCTGGATGCGAAGCCCAATCCCAGAGCTTTGCTTGGAATGTGAGCTCATAGTGCTCTGCCCTGGTGGTCCTGGTGGCATCCCCCGGTTAGTCTACTGCGGATAGGCTCCATCGCGTAAAGCGTACAAACCAGTATCAAGATCATCAACTCTGGGCGTTGATCGTGTTGGAACCGTGTTGCTCTACCTTGCCGAAATTTGCCCAACATAGACCAGCTGTGAAGGGCGCCTGTATGTCATGAAGACGACAACACGTGGCTTGCCCGGCTGATCGCTGCAGCCCGGACCGGCATGCACGATTCCATCTTTGATCTGTACGGCATCACCCGCCGCGAAGTTGCCACTGTAGGCCCCGACCATGTGCTCGTAGACGTGCTTGACTGGGAGAACGAGAGGGAAGCCTCAGCAGTGTCTTTTTCTTGAGAAGTGGGGGGGGCTTCAGCAGCGCAGGAAGCCTCTCTGCAAACCGGCCGCTCTTGTACACCAAACCGAAGAGACCCTCGTCTTCCAAGTGTTTTGCGCTGACGCCCATCTGCGACGCGATCTCCGCACGGCTCGGACGGTCCTGTGGAGGGCAAAGGACTTCCAACCGGAGACTCTGAAGAATAAACAAGGAGCACCCACGTTTCTAGGAGCCCACTTTCGACAGTAAGGCTTGTGATTGTGGGCATTCGTCCTGTGAGGGATCATACACCAATGTCGATGTGGTCCGGGTGAGTGCCAAGATAACCTTGTGCACGAGTCGAGCTCAAGTTCAACTTATTCGCCTACTTGTGGATTATCCGGCCTGCACCTGTCCCGGAAGAAGATCTGTATGGGGCACCTGCGATCTTCCGGCTGCACTAAGGACCGGGTAGGCAGCGGGATAGACAAACTGCCTGCATTTCCTCGGCGCCGACGAGCGCAGCAATGTCTTCTGACGGTTCGCCACCATTTGCCTGGCCCCACCCGAGCTGACCTTCATCAAGGCAACAACGGCTACATGTAGGGCCTCTGCAACGGCTTGCAGCTTGGACTTCAGCTCATCAAGGAACCCCAACAGCAGGTCCGCGAGCTCGTGGCCTCTGCCATGCAGACAACGGGACCAACGGGACACGTCGAGGTCGAGGGAGAAGAGTCTGAGGGAAAGAGAGGGCGATCGCCAGCGGCACCGGGCCGAGGACTTCCCGCATAGTCCCGGAAAGGCTCGCTCTTGACACCCAGCAAATAGACCTCAAGGCAAGGGCAAGTCTGCGTGGGCCGGTCTCTGTTGTACTCAACGTGGATAGCACAGCAAACCAATCGACAGAACTTGGCAAATCCAAGATAAGACAGGGAGCGCGAGAGAGAGAGAGGGAGAGAGAGAGAGAGAGAGAGAGAGAGAGAGAGAGAGAGAGAGCGAGAGACGGAGAGACAAAGAACGTGTGAGGGAGAGACAAACACTGAGCTCACCTGAACTCGCTTTCCAGTGATCCAGGTCACCACTTGATCAGTCCTGCCAACAGAGCTTTCCAGAAAACTCAGCATAATTGCTGGATATGTACGGGATTCGTTCAAATATAAAGGAGGTTCCTGTGCTGGTCTGCGAAATCACAAATCGCCTTGACGATGTCATCACTGACCTCGCATCCGACTGTAGCCGTTGGGCAATGCTCCACGAGATTGAAGCCAAGTTGCGTTCATGAACCCTGGCAGGCTCGACAGGTCTTCCTGCGTCGGAGAACTTCAGAGCGCCCTTTCCATCAAAGTCTCCACTCCAAGCAAAACCTAGGACCTAGGAAGACACGCTGGCAGTGTCCTGGCAGTATAGACCTGCTCGCTCTTCTTGCGTAACGGCTAGAGACCGTGATGTCACTTCTTCCACTCTTCGCTTGAGTTTCCACCGACAGGCAGCACCTGAAACAGCACAAGATGTTAGGCCAAGGTATCTGGAATCTATTTCTACCTTGATACTGGCTTGACTTAACATAGGAAGGCACCAGCAGCAAGAGCGAGTCTGACCGGTGCGGATCTGTCTCTCTCGAGTCTTCTGCGCTTGTTGCCATACCGGCCATGCCAGGAAGTGGAAGGAGCCTCAGAGGAGTCTCGAAGTCTGCTGCTGCCGTTCATTCTTGTTCGTCGCCCAGAAGCAAAAAAGAATTGCTTCCGGAGTCCCTAGTTTGCTGCCGTCACAGGGCAGGCTGGCTCCGCACATCTGGAGGCCGAAGCTGGGAAGCGCGGTCCAAGGCTGCGCATCCGCTGCAGAACATAGGAATCTGCTTCGTAATTAATGGGTTAACTAACTTGGCACGTGGCCGCCTATGGTGCAAATACAGACAATCTGGCAAGTCTGGGTCTATAGGTCTTATGTACTGTCGCTCTGGCTCAGCTGTGACAAAGCCGTGGCGGGTCAAGCAAATCACGGTTCTCCAGCCCGAGGTTAAAGTGCAGATACCGCCCTGCTCTGCTATGGCCTCGCTGTCGCTTGAAGGCTGGTCCTGCAAGAAGGATTGGTGGAGCCTGGCGAGATCGAAGATCAGGAACTAATATGGAGCCCTTTGCATCACTTTGCAAGTCTGCCAGAAGGACGTGAGGAGCGAAGGGCGGTGCTGTACCTCGACAACTTGCGAATGTGCAGTGCCCGCCTGTGTCGATTTGTGTCAGTGGCCCAGACAGAAAAAGCGAAGCCACCGTGGGCCTCACCGCGCCTGGTCACGAAGGTCTTGAAAGCTCAGTTGCCATGCGGCATCGGCCATCAGGGAGGGCCGTTGTCGAAGCCTGCTTCGTGTTCCGAAATTGCGGAGGTCCCCCTCTGCAGCCCGCCATTCCATCTTGTCTGTGTTGAACCTCATCTATTTGAAATGCGGCGCAAGACGAGGTCTGTGCTGCTCTCAGCGAGAGGCAGCTTTACAAGGTTGAAGCAGATCAGCGGAACCTCGCGGAGTTTTGCGACTTCCTCTGCACGTCAAGAAAGATCGAGAAAGGCCCCGGCCGAAGCAAGTAAGGGCCCGAGCACGACCCCAGCCAAACCGAACCTTCAAAATCGCCCATCTTCACACGTTGCGTTGATCCCTGGCTTCCTCTTTCAACTGAGCTCCTGTGCTGGCCAACCCCGAGCACGACGCCAAGGCCAGTCAGCCAGGCGTTGGACTGCGAAGCGCTGCGTCTTGGGCGACTTCGGGCTTTGATGGCTCCGGCTCTGGCCTCAGGGATCTCGGCATAGATGACGGTGGGAACCTGGCACGAGCACGAGATTCAGGCTTCTCTCCGCTCTCTTAGACATATGGCCTGAAACCAGACGGCGAAGTTCAGGGCACCATACACAATGGCCCAAGCCTGCAACAATGTTGTACAGAGCGAGCTCTCCACAAAGACCGTTGCCGTCATGGGAAATGAGAGAAAAAAAAACCTATAGGTTACAGCCTGTAGCTATGTCCTGAGTTCCCGAGTGGTGGACAACAGCAAAAGCTAAAACCCAGACATGACACTCTTTGCCATGGAAGCTTGGCCCTTTTCCTGTATTTTGCGAGATTAAACTGTCTGCAAAGAGTTCTCTACGCTGGTTCGTGAGTTGGTGCCAAGGCGGCAAGGAATGTCATGATCTCCATCATGCAGATTGACGAGAACTCAGGCTGCGCGGCTTGATTGGAGAAGAGTTCTGTCTACATCCCACAGCGTGTCGACCCTGCGACCGGTGGCCGAAGAGGGTTGCAGACTTCTGTCTGTCCACCAGAAAGACAGTTTCGGCAAACCGGTGGGCAATGGATGCTTCGCTTGCACTTGCGAAAGTGCCGTCTCCAAATGCGATCTGCCCCGCTGCAGCCCGTGTGAAGCTACGAGAGTCGCGGAAACTGAAACGAGCAGGACAGGAACTAGAGATGTTGAGTCCAGAGCCACGAGGAACAGGGCACATGTGACGTAGACACGGCTGAAGAACCTGATAAAGCTGGTCCAAGCGGTAACAGATGTTACGAGTAGAGTCATGGATCAGGAACCAGCAGCAGGATAACATGATGAATACGGCCTGTTGATTCAGCATTCAGCCGCCTATCTGATTTCAGAGAGTGTGGCCTTGTCGCCCTGCCACCAGAGATACACGGTGGCCCAAATGGAAACACTCCAGACCGGGGAAACCTGTCCGGGAAGCAAACGTCGGCCCAAAGGTCTCAGTGTCTGTGCTCCGGCCTTGGGCACCAAGGCCAGGACGGCAGAAAGGACGGTCGGGACCACGATGATTGGGAGCTCACCTCACACGGCTCCGCCCGCTCCACCCAGGCTCCGCGGAGCTCATGGCACTCGGAGCACGGCCGAAGGAATACAGCAACCAAGTGAAGAGGGCATGAAACCTGCGGTGCCAGTCTCTGCGAGTGGTACCGTTGTGACTCTGTGATCTCTGTGTCTGACAAGTTGCCTTGGTCCCGGGCGCTGACATCTTCATCGCAGACACGAGCACAGCTCGCCTAGGAAGGCCGCTGAAAGGAAGCTCCACTAAGACATGTTGGGACATTTTGGGCGGGGCGCATAACTCGCTCGCTTATTCGGAAGATGACCTGTCAGACATCCTCTTGTCCCCCTTCCGCGGTACCGTCAAAGTGTGCTTGCTCCTGCTTCTGGTCGATGACCCTCAGAAACTCCCCGACCTCGGATCTTCTCGCTGCCCGCTACTCGGGCTCCCAGCAAAAAAGATTCGGTCCCGCACCACAGCGAGGCAAGACTCCTCTCAGCAACGGGTCCCCAGGATCCAGCCCCTGCGCGCCCCCCGTCCAGCCTTGGCCGAAAGAAGGTAGAAGAGGGCCGTCACAAAGACCACAGCCTTTGCGCACAGAGACTGCGAAGTTCGCAGCCCGCTGTTCTGCGAGCTCTTCGCGGCGTTGAAGTCTTTGCGGACCCGGCCCAGGTCCAGTACGAGCGCTTTTTGTTTGCCACCCCGCGATTCCCACAAAGACCACCTCCCATGTCATACCTCTGCTTCGAGTTAGCCCCTATCCTGTCTTAGAACCGCTCGTTCATTCTGGCCTACGTCGCAGACTGCCTGTTGCCTCGAACCTTGCACTACAAGCCGACGAAGCATGGAGGAGAATACGATTCGTCTGCGTCCTGTGCATTTATGGTCTATGGCCTATGGTTGTCTTGTTTCATGCCGGTTTGGCTCTTCCAAATGCTTATGTTGAGCCACATGTTTTCGCACTGAGGAAGATACCTGACCCAGCAACGAGGAAGCAGAGGCAAGCGTGTCCAGCAGGGCCAAGGGCACGTTATAGGTGAACCTCGAAATGTGAATACAAGGCCCATAGAAAAGCGGCTAAAGCCGCTGACTCTTCTTTGTCAAGGGTGCTTGGCCAGGAGAGTCCCGCCGTAGGCGGCCCCATCCTTCAGAGCCTGGACAGAGTGGTTGGCTCGGCTCAGTGGCGGATTTCCCCCAGGCGCCGGGCCCCCAAAACGGAACCTTGCCTCCGCTGCGCTGCTTTGCTGGGCCCCGCCTTCTCCTTGCCGCGACTGCCGCGTCCAGGCACCAGCTTCTGTGGGATTCGGCTCGGGCTCGAACCCAGGCCCATCATAGAGGACACAGCTGCCACCTGACGAGCACTCGAGCAGCCCGATTCGGTCAGATCAGCAAGGGAGCAGCTGGAGACAGCTGGAGAATGTCATGCCGGAAAGTATCACAGAGGCTCCTAGGAGTATGTTCGTGTGCAAGCATTACATGCACTGAGCCTGAGCTCAGCATAAAATTACTCTGCTCGTCTCTGCTTTGGCAGCTGCTCCGATGCAAGGCCGGCACCTCGGAGTAGACGAAGGGAAGAAGGGAAGCCGCACCGCTCACCTCAGAAGAGGAGAACTTACAGCAGCAGCATTTCCCTGCTCTGAACATCTCAGGCCCCCCGGCATTCCCGCCGGCCAGGTGTCGGAGGACGGCCGTGGTGTTCTGGAGCCTCGGTCACGTGCGCAGACTCGTCACGCCAGTTGCTTTCTGCATGCACTGAGGATTCTGAATGTAGCGATGCTGCCATGCGTGCGCGTCAGCATGTTACATCGCGACACTCTGGATGGGGTCGTTGCATTTGTTTCATGGGCAGACTCTTGTCCAAGCCTCCGATGCTAAGGGCGCATATACGTGCCAGACCGTGTCTCGCTTCGACTCTTAAACTTTTGCCTTTTGCCTGGTCCGCAGGATGCCCCCACCGCGATGGCGTCTTCGCAGGTCTGCGCAGCATGCGCAGCGTCGCGATTGAAGTGGGAGCCGCAGCCAGGCCGCCTTTTGCATGTCCAAGGAAGCGCTCGTTGCCCCATCGAGCCAGCCGTCGCTGTCGTTGTCGTTCCAGGCGTCGTAAAGGACCTTAAGCACTGCAGGTTTCCCCGCTCTCTGTGTCTCTGTGCGCCATGTAGCAAGCTCTGAGTTCCTTACATACTTGAAAGCTTGGAAGTTGGGAATGTGCTGTGCCAGGACTTTCTGCAAAATGGATTGCAGCGCAAATGCAGCAGGCTTTCTTGGGGCTACAAAAGCGGCCTCCAAGTTCGGCAAGGCGGCCTCTATTTGAGATCGGACTGCAAGAACGAGCCCTGAGACGTCCTGGTGCATTGTGCAGTCTCCGCCCTTGACTCGTTCCCCTCTCGTGTCTCCTGTGTGGGGCCCACACCAGTCTGCTTTGCAAGGCTGGCAACCTAGCAGGACCCTCAGCCGTGTCACTAATTCTGGAGCAGAGTGCAGGGCCTTCTGCATCAGCGCCTGGTATGCCTGAGCTGAGGCTGAGCTGAGGCTGAGCTGAGGCTCTTTGGAAGAACTGCGGTCAAAGCGCGACTCTCGTTGGATGCTGAGCCTGCTCTCGGACCAGGGACCAGGCTTCATGTTGCCGCATGAGCTCTTGCAACGTCCCTGCGATGACCACAGCTTCACGCCTTGCGAAGGGGCGAACGATACCGCACTCCGAATTCTGGCTGCTGCCAGCAATTGGATTTGATCAAATCAGCCTCAATGCGATGGTAAGGAAGCTAACGAAGTTGAGAGTGAACCTCCGCCCCACGCAGCTCAACTCAGGGTGATGTTTCCACTGTCATTTCCAAGCGCTTACAGCGACCCCACTATCCTGCATCGAGACTATCGAGTTGGCTAACGAATCTAATGAGAGCTCTCAATCCGGAGCACGGATACATGCACCATGCACGTTCCCGCAGTTCTTGTTTGCAGCAGAGGAACACGAGCGCTGCAATGATGATCAGCATAGACCTTGCTTCTGTAGACATATTTGCAAATTTGACACCATGTTCATTGATTGCAGGGCTTCTTTGCAAAACACAAACACTTCCACGAACGAAGACATTTCTTCGTGAGCGGCAGCAAGCATGTCTTCAAAAAACTGCACAGTCGCATGCAGCGACATACGAATCACCCCAAGCAAGTGCTACACGTCCACCCTCAAGGCACACATGCGCGCATTCACACAGACCCACACTTACGCCCGTGCTGAATGCACCGAGAGCCTTGCTCTTGGCGACTTTTGAGCAGCTCCACTCTTCTCGACTGCGATGCCTACAAATCCTACAGTTGCATGATGTTCGCGCTTCCTCCCGCAAAGCCCGGCGGTCGTCCTGCGCTTTCGATGTCAAATTTGGAGAGCGCAAGGCTCTCCATGCAACCGGGTTTGATGCACACGGCACGTCACACCTTCGCCAATCTGGGTTCCCACGACTCTATTATATATATATATACATATATATATACATATATATATACATATATATACATATGCCGCATGAATGCCGCTTTCTTCGTCGAATTAACCACACGATGCTGATGCCAGCTGAAAGTGGTCCACACGTGCCGGGGTAAGTGCTTCTGCTATCATGTTCGTCGTCGCCCATGCTATGGGCCGATGCAAATCGAGCATGTCGATGCACGAAGATTGTACGGCATTGTGGCGACACCGCCACTCCAAATCACATCCATAGAAATCACAGTGGCCAAATCAAAATATGAAGCCGCGAATGACAACTCAGCCCAGCTGAAAAAAGACACAAGCGGCTGCGGAAATGGATGCTGAAGGCCTCCAACCGACGACTGTCACTTTTAGCACACCTAAAGCGGGAGACATCGCCGGGTGCGTGGAAACTGGAGGCAAAAACTTCATTTGCGACTCCCATGTTCATCGCAGCTGACCAACCGCACCATGCGGCACGCCCATCGGAATCACAAGAAGGGGTACCGAGCAGCCTGAACCTTGATCAAGCATGATCAAGCCTCCTTAGTAACTGAGGGTCTTGCAAAAGGAAGTGGCAGTTCTCCCGAAAGGAGGCCATGCACTTCGCCAGGGGCTGCGCGCGCGCGCAATGGAATCCACTGAGCGAAGCTCTCGGCGGAGCGGATCCGAATCAGGCGATGCCTCGTCCAACCGCACAGCGAGGGCCCTTCCGCACCTGCGAGCACGGCACTCTTCAAATCACCTTTAAATACATCACTCTTGTACACGCCTGCGCAGCCATGCGCAGCACGCCTCGCACCTGTGGCCGCCCACGCGTTTCGTGCTTCTGGGAACAAGAATCCCAAATGAGAACGCCGGCACCTCTCGCGCCAGTCCTTCCGTTGCGGCTCGGGAACCTCCCGATGCCGCTTGCTGCCGCTCGGCTCCAAAAAAAGAGCAGCTTCTTCCGTTACGGAGAGTGTCAGGGAGCCTTGGCGAGTTGCAGGAGAGCGGGCAAGTATCCGATGCCGGTGATCACCAAGCCTCGGGACATCGCGTGAAGTTTGCAAGTTGTGTTCTGCATAACTTCTTAATTACTCCGAGGCGAGAGCGCAACAGAACGACGATGCCGTAGGCTCTGACCTTGGAACTCTGTAGAGCAGGCTCTCTCCAGTTGTCCTTCACCGAGAAATTCCACATCCGAAGCCAAACGTCCAAGTGATCCGAACAGACGCAAGGCCGCAAGGCCTGTCTGCCCCCAAGTGCACACTTAGACTGAAACTCCTCCTTGCTGGTAGAGCTTACGTACCACGAGCGGTGTTTCTGTTGCTCTGAGGCAGTGCTGTCCTCGGCAAGACCACTGTAGTGATGGCAGCGACGGATGCGTGGCAGTAATGCATCTTTGGTGCCACGTTACTACTGCACCCTGAGCTGTGGTGACTGTTGACGTCAGGTAAGGCTGCCGGCATTTACACCATGGGTACAGCACGGGCCTGGGCTTTGATTTCCTCTGCGCTTCTCCCTCTCCCCTTTACATTTTTTTCACGGCAGCTAGATCATCCGGCAGGACAATGCAGGACCGTTCGCCGAGGCTGTGCACTGCGATTGAAAATGCCACTGCTTCATAACAGTTACAGATAGTTACAGTAGAAAGTTGACAGCACGCGTACAGCACGATTATCCACCAATGTTTATTCAAGATTCAAGATGGACAGCTTGTCAGCAAGACAGCCAAATGCTTCAGATTCACATACCACAGATTACCATATCATCATCTGTCAGCTACAGTCGTTTTTCTTGATAGGTGAAACGAGCATCGGCAAATGCGCTCTTTGCCGATGAGCTCATCGCTGGGACGTGACACGCGACGCCGCCACGCGATGCGACCCTCCCGGACTCCGAGTTGTTTCTCTGTGCTTCGCAGAGGCTTCGGAGCTTGTTGTGTTTGGCTGTTCGCTTGTACGAGTAGCTGCTTGGAGTGGCCATGCTGGGAACGCGTCGTGCCACCACGTCCCATCGGCGAGGTGCCGCTTCTCTCGGTGGGCAGTTCCCGCATTTGCGCTGCAACCCCACAAGAGACAGCCTGCACCCATAGGTCCTACAGTCCTACGGCTATCTACGGCTCCTATCTTTCTTTCGGCCTTCGCTGCCGGCGACGGGGAAGCCGATCTATGTTAGAATAGACCCTGGAGCGAAATCAATCTATTCAAAATCTGCCAAAGGGATTATTACAATGCTTGATGCTTCTTCTCCTTGTATCTCCTCAATGTATGTCACGCCCAGCAAGCCACTCCAGACTCTCAGTCGCTTCGTGGCGGCGGGGTGAAGCTGGAACTCCAACCTTCGCAGCCGCGCGAGCCGAGGCATCGTGAGGCGACCGAGACAGCGGCCTTGGCCGAAGCCGGAGTCTTGGCCGGAGCCCTCCGACGGCGCCAGGTCCTCCGAAGCGTAGAAACTCTGGAGGCCCTGAGTTTGAGGCCCTTTAAACCAAGCCTCCACGGACAGCGGCTCTTGCGAAGGCGGCTTGTAACCCTCAGCCATGGAGGGACTTGGGATGCTCGCTTCCCTCTTCGACCGCCAGCATGAGGTGCCGGCAAAGTTGCCGGTCTCCATGTTGATCCGGGGCGAGGCGATGACCTGCTCCTCGAGAAGCAGAAAGTACTCACTCTTCCGCTTTGCCAAGAGTCTCCTTGCCTCCTTCTCCTTGCGCAAGCTACGCCAGCGGCTGATCACGCAGAAGGCGAGGATGGCGAAGGCCCCTGCCTTGCCAACAACTAACCGGACGGGGCCACGGCCTTTGTTCGATCCGAGCTCCTTGCTGGGTAGACCCACCTTAACCAAAAACACGGGCAAACATGCTACACTCGGTGTCCAGGCAAGAAAGTTGGTCTCGAGATGCCTCGACAATCCTCGACACGAATCATCACAGGAAACAGGTACAGCCCTTCAGCACGCTAAACCCCCGACCCTCAAGGAGGAACGGCATGAGACGGATGCTGATACTTATGCATTGCTGGCGGGCCCACGTCCAGTGCTTGGAGGAGTTGTCCTCCACTGTACCTCCTCCGGTCCTGAGTTAGTTGAAGACATGTCTTGCCCTGTCTCACGTTATGCCATTTGAGGCTTCCGCGGATTCGCCCACGAGATTGGGTTGCCAACCCTTTTGTATTTATCCTTCCAAGCTTTCGCTCCAGGCCACGCATCATGCAAGTCCGTGCTCCTGCGTGTCGTACTCACCAGTCTCTTCATAGCGCCGGTCCGACTCCTGGAAATGGGAATCAATGGGAATGACGAGGAAGCTGCTTGCTAGAGGTATTGCTGAGCACAAGGCCGACTGCTCTGACTGGCTCCGGCTGCTGCTGGATTGGCCTGCACGCACAGGGCATCACTCTCCACTTGGCTTGCAGCCAGCACTCCATGCCGCAAAACGACCTGAAGGGTTCTGTTTGCGGCACCGCGGAGGCCTGACTCAGAGAAAGTCCTGGTGGAGATGTAAAACGCCTCGCAAGAAACAGGATCACGACCAGCACCAGCACTTGGGTAGAGGTATGCATGCTGGCCTCCTGGCAAAACTGTACATTCCTGCAAGCAGTGTGAGATGGCAGATACGTAACTCATGCGAACCGCTTCACGTGGACCTGAGCCGGGGCGGTAGTCGCTGGCATCTGAGCGCAGCCTGCAGTGACTGAGCGGAGAGCGGAGTTCGCCACTTTTCTCCCCATCCTCCCATCCGCGAGCCGAGCCTGAGAGGCGCGTCTTGCGACCGCCGCGAACCGCATGGCCTGCAAAAAGCAAAGCTTCGTCTAGCCGCTGTCTAGCCGTGGCCCTGGACTCCCATGGCCTCCATCCAAGCTGTGGGGGAAGGGGGGGGGAAGTCAAAGCTTGGGCCGAGCAGCAGAAGGCCACGTACGACATGCGCTGATTCCCCCGTCTGCTGTGCGCTGTCTGTGCTGTGGTACATAAGCAGCCAGGTTGCGGCATGCGTCAGAAGTGCAGCGAGGTCGTCTCGACTCAGGGTCTGGAAACCTGGCGTGTTTCATCGCGGCTCCGAAGCCAAGTAACAGCTCACCATGCCGTGGCGGACACAGCCTGAGCATTGCACCAGTTCAACTAACAAGGGACAAAGAGTCTCATCACTAACCCGTTCCGAGTCCGGCTCTGCGTGGCACAGAGCCGCAGCAGCAGCCTGCGGTGTCAGAGTCACGGCGACAGTTCTGACGGAAGTCCTGACGTAGCATTTCGGTAGTGACGTTGCAGTGTGCAGCCAAGGAGCCCAAAGTACGGAGCTGAATCGGCCTCAGGTCCGAGAGATCCCGAGAGTCCACGAGACGCTTCGCCCAGCCTCCGTGCTGAACTGCGACAGAGGCCTCCCGAAACACCGCTCTGCCGAGGCAGAAAGCCACACAGCCCTGAGCCACTTGGGCTGCTCGTGACAAACTGCCGGCCTTGTCAAGAAACCAAGCAAGAAGCGCAGAGAGGCCCACAGCCTCGAGCGCATCTCCGCAGCGTGATCCAGGCAGAAGACAGATGTGCTTGACTGGGAACATTGGAAGATCTCGGAAGATGTCCCAGGCGTCGCTGTATGGCCGGAGTGTACCCAGCCACTGGCAGGCACGAGCACGCAGCATATCTATTTCCAAGCACACAGCTCTCTATTGCCAAATCGGATACTTCAAACAACGTGCTGGCGCACGTGGCGTCTCTCCCAGATTTCCTCGATCTGGTCCCTCCGCCTCGATGCAGTCACACATGATCGCACATGTGTGGCAACACCGCTCCACAACTTGCAGATGAAGACTTGGAATGCTGAGGTGAAAAGCTTGTGCGTGCCACGAGCAGACGCAGAAGACCTGTGCAAGTTCTCCACAGGCTCGATGCTGATGCCAATGCTGAAGATGATGATGATGATGGTGATGATGATGATGATGATGATGATCCTCACAGTGATCTTAATCATAACCGTCGTCGTCATCATCATGGCCATGACAACCATGAGACACAGCAAAGCACAGCGTTGTCTTGGCAAGTGTCGTAGCAGGCCTCAGACTGACGTGGTACTCCTGAACCACGGGATGCGAGCAACAACCCGTACTGTCTCTGCTTCAATTCCACAGGCGAACCCGAGTTCGAAGATGCGCCGTGACAGTGATGCAACATCACAGAAACCCTTTCACGCAGCTGATGCGGGCTTCGGATTTCTGAGCGCGAACTGTGCTCGCTCATTCCCTGACTCTGTCGCCAGCGTATGGCCGACGGAAAACAAGCTGTGCCTGTGCGCCGCCAATTCGCGATTCGCGAAACTGTCGGCGGAAATGCTCTCGACAGATAGTTTTTTCAAGGACAGCCCAACGGCACCTTCCAGTATGCTCACCACATCTTACAGGGCAGTTGTGCCCGAGCCACTGGCATGGGGGATCGTGATGACGAGGCATCAAATCCTCGAGTGGCGCAGCCATACAACAACAGCTGCCCGACCAGCGCACACATACTCACACATGTTTGTCTGACTTTCGAAAGCACCGCCTCCGACATCAAGATTTTCAATTTTCGTGCCTTTATGACGCAGAAGCACAGGAAAATCATAGCTGGAATGTGTGTGTGTGTGGGTGCGTTGTTGATGACACAAGCACGGCAAGACTCAAGCTTTGCAACACGCAGGGCCAGTTTCAATGCAACAGATCCCAGATTCAAGACTCTCCGCGAGACTCCTGGGGAAGTCTCAAGAAATATACACCCAAAACGAGTTGGCTCGCAAGCGGCACTGGCACTGTACCTGTATGGAGGATTTGGGTCTAACATCCGCTCTTTGAATATTTGGAGATATCACAACATTTGACACCACCACACCGAACCACCCAAGGAGCGCACAGCATCCCCCACCCCTGGACCCGAGCCCGCCGCTCACCCCCTCCAACCCTGAACATATGGATCTGAAGAAATGTTCTGCACGACCTCTGAACCTTCGGTCTTGGACCCGCCGCAACACGTGCACAACACCTTTCAATGTGAACAGGTCCAATGTCGTGCGCTCACGGCCCTGGGGTAGAGTTGACACCTGGATTTTCAATGATGGTCCTCATCATGTTCTGCCGCCTGCCACGACATGAAACTAAATTCTATGCGTCGGAAGCAGTACTCTTGAATCCAAGACTCTTCCCGAGGCTGCACGACCCGCATACGGAACCATATAAATGAGAGTTCGTGTTTGGAGTAGATGGTAAAAGTGGTGGTCAGTTAGTTCTTCTGACAACGTGCAAATGCATGAATACCGTCACTGCCTGTCACCACACAAATATCTTTTTTGTGACCATCGCAAATCTGCATTGTAAATGCCCCATAATTTCGATTACCTTACATGACCAATTCTTCAAACATTGGGAATCGATGAGTATGGTTGCGCTGAGACGACTTGAGTCATGTCTGACCCAAGGCCAGGCCTGGTCCCTCTTACCACCATCGACTGCCGAGAACTGCAACGCTTGGATGAGGTCAGTGTGCAGGACTTGTAATCATTCTAACCCAACAATAAGACGTTAGGGCTTGCACGACATGTCTTTTGCGGCTGCTGTAAGTAACTGGTGCTTGTGCCAATTTCAGGGCTGGGTTTTGAAGATCCCGCAACAAGCTGGCACTGTGGGGTCAACAGAGCTCATGTTTCAGGTCGTAGGGGCATTACAGGCATGGATGGAAAGGACTTGAAACAAAGAGCTTGCCGAACTTCGGCCGCATATTTCACCACAGTTGACATCCAAACCCACTGATAACCTAGATTCCATGATAGCGATGGTGACCCTAACTTCCACAGTTCTTTCTCCGCTTGGGTTCCAAAAGGCAGCTGGTAACGAACAACGCCCGACCCATAGCAGGTGTGTCGTTAAATCAAAACACTCTTGTGAAAGGGAGCACGGGTGGAACACGTTGTGTGTAATTGAACACGTACCCAAAGATACCTTCATTGCAATCTTCATGCGTGGATCGATATGTCGTCGAACAGGGTGTTCTCGGTCAGTGACATGGTTTTGGGCAACCAACTGAGCAGTGTACAAGTCGTGCTCGGTGAATTCGCAACTCCGCCATGGAGCCTGTTGAAAAGATGGGGGTTGTACGTTTCTAGTCTGTTCCTCGCCACAACACAGCAAAAGAACAACAATGCCGTCAGTAGTTTTCATCCTCAAAACTACATGTTGTCCGGATGTGGGTTGCAGCCGTGCCTCATTCGATACACGATATACACCATTGCGCAAAGTCCATCAACTTTTCAAACTTTTCATTGGTTCTTACTATCTTCGTATTGCTTGTTGGCACAGTCACAGGCTTTCGATCAAGGCGAATGGTGAGTTGCCGTATGTTTCGCTGATTGTTTGCCCCACCACAACCCACAACCTTTAATGTTGGAGGGGGCAAAACAGCTTCAGTCTCATGATTCCGCGCCCGCGTCGCAGCCGCATGGAAGCACTTCAATAACACTGGAATTCGCATGAACTCGCTTAAGGAGTGCCGGGTCACGTGGTGTCTCGGACATGCTCGTCCTTTGATGGAGCCGAAGGGGTCAGCACCCCGAGAGCAGTTGCGGCGATGGTAAGGACGACGACCTTATCTGCTCAAACGTCCTTCTAAATTGATACTAACTCTACTTCCTCAAGCATATTTGCACCTCTCTTTCTTTTTTTCCCACACGACATGGTGCGGTTGTGCAATTCGCAACGCTTCCGCCGTTTCGGTCCAAGACGCGCCTGACAAGCGAAAGCCCAACGGATCTTCGCAAGTGTTGGCGTTCCGAGGGCCGGCAATGAATGCACACTGCTTTACCTTTGCCAAGATAACGCGAGAATGAGAAGTCCAAGCAAGTTCACTACTGGGTAGGACGAGACAGGGGGAAGCAGCGGGAAGGAAAGCCTGTGAATGCGCGCCCACATGAGAACGGCCTGAGACAAATTTATGCACTGGACTTGCCGGGGCGCTGCACGCGGATGAACAACTTACGCTAGCCGCTAGTCCGTGACGTTCTTCTGTCGGGTTCTCAATGAATGAATTTTCGGATGGCTGCCAAAAGCATAAGCTCCGGTTTAAACCTCGAAGGCGGCCGTGATTCTGGTGCGAGCTACGGCATGTCGGAAACCGGTAACCGGACAGGTACAAACAAGACAGGCACCGGAAGCGAGAAATACAGGCTGGACGCCGGAACCAGAAACACTCCATCCAGAAATCTGAGACAAGAAGCACCGGATACCCGCATCCGGAAGGCACTCAGCTAAACCATTAACACTCATCGCCGGATAATGACAAGGTTTGTATGCTGAAGCCGGGGAAAGGGAAGCTTGACACATAGATGCACAGAGCGGGGCTGAGATTTCAACAATCTCAACTTCAACTTTTTGGATAGGAGGCCGGGTCTTTGCGATGGCTGGGACCGTCGGCAACGACCGTACACCCGACACAGGTCAATAAGCCATCATCGGACGGAGGCAATGCGGACGATCGGCGGGACAGCCGCGCACCGCATACGGAGATGGGTGAGACAGGTCCCGAAGCAAAAGTGCTCCGGCCACGGCCACGCATCGGTGCATGTGGTGTGCCGTCAGGTCCACGGAGGGACAGCGCCGAGGCTGACGCGGATGATCAGAGCAGATCTCAACAGGACCCAGGACCCGCAGCAGGGAGACAGGCGGAGTTTGATATGCCAGGCGACGAATCAAAGGGGTCCAGAGCCTGAAAGGGCGGCCGGACGAGCTGGAGCTCGATAAGCTAGAAGCGGACGACCGCCGAAAAGGAAAGAGCATGCGGCGGACGTGCCGTTGCGATGCGCAGGGATAAACAACTTACATCAACTTAAGGTACTCGGAAAGCCGATCCCTGTCTCTCTCGCGCTCCAGACTTGCATGCCATGACTAAGCACCCCGCAAGGATCTTGTAGCCTAGCAGTCAGCGACAACTGAGGGAAACCGGGACTCCAAGGCCTGTTTGTCAGAGACTCCGTACGTTGTTAGAGATTTTAATGCAGATTTACACCGACCATCACCGACCTGATGGTGAGCAAGACCAGCATCCGAGCCTGTAGTCCATTTCCAGAAGGTGCAGGCCACCAAGATGTTCACTGCAGACAAGCCCATGATGACCTGGCCGCTTAAAGACACTCTTCAACAGGCAGGACAAGGATCGCACTCTCGGCCTTACCCAAAGTGCCGTGAAACGTAAAGGACTTGATCTTGTTCTGCAGCTTGACCTTCACAGGCCAGACTAACTGTCGACGTGGAACCGAAGAGCAGGCATTGAAGTCGAGAGGCGATCTTCACCGTACCAATGGCCGCTTGGAACAGCACCAGCAGGAGGGTGCTGTAGCCGATAAGGTCATGGATGACACGGGCAGGAACGGCCCACTTCTGAGTGGTGAAGTTGTAACCTCTGACTCGCACGCACACACACACACACATATTTTCAGATCAGTTCAAATGAAACACATACATAAAAGATACATAAGATATCCGTGTGTGTGTATGTATATGTATATAAATATATGTATGTATGCATGCATGCATGCATGCATGCATGCATGCATGCATGCATGCATGGATGGATGGATGGATGGATGGATGGATGGATGGATGTGTATATATATATAATTTTTGTTTCCCACACGGAGATACATACACACCAGTTTCCAGCTTCTCCTTGTACTGTGCACAATTTGGACATTGGTGATACTGATGTAGTAAGATCTTTGTGTATCTCTTCGTGGTACGGTCTACTGACCCCAACGACCAAACATCTAAACTCTGTGGCACGTCCTCTGCAGCACATCCTCCAGTGGCTACATAGCAGTCACTGCAGTGCGCACCCAAGAGAGACAGCACAAGGCATGCCGCCATTTATTTGCAGACGTATCTTCACTGACGATACTGGCACAGCAGCAGCAGCAGCAGCAGCAGCAGCAGCAACGCCGCCGTGCCCGCCCAGAACCCCGCAACAACCGACTGGATCAAGTCTCAGCTTCTTGCTTAAGATCCCAAGACCGCCCTGCCGGCCGCGTTGCACAAGGCTGGGAACTGCTGGGCTGCTGTGACAAGGGACCGAAGTACTGCTTGATTGGCCAATGGGCTTTGAACATGGCCACATAGCCTCAGAAAGGAAGGAGACAAAAGACGAACTCCAAGCAAGACTCTGCCTCCCCCGACTGGCCTCCCAGCGCCACGAGCGCGGCGACTGCCATGATGCTTCCATGCAAAGCGCGCCTGGCCACACTCACGACTGTCTGGGGCCCTTGGGCTTCTCAGCCGAGCCTGAGTCCCTTCTCTTCGATGATGTCTGTGACGTAGACCCATCGCCCGAGCACCATCAGGCATGGGAAGGCAATCGACCTCGAGTGCACAACCTATGGTGGGTTGTCGGGCTCGTCAAAAGGATCAGCCGACAGTGTCTAAAGGCTACCGCCACACATTGGCACCATTGGCTCATTTTTCAAGCTCCGGAAATGTCCAATGTTATTGCAGGGCCACAAGGGCCCTCAGGCTTGTCTGTGTGGTTTCACAAATCCCCGCGCTAGGTCCCAGGGCCATTTTTTCGCGGAGTGGTCTGAGAGGGTTATGGCCCTGGTGTGGCAGTGGTCTTCTCTTTGACCGACACCCTTGCATCACTAAGGCCGACTTTCCAACAACCTTAGTTTCGGTGCTATCAAAGCCACATCAGGATGGGATGCCACGCGAAGGCTTTGTCGAGAGTGAGACCTGAACCGAGTACGGCGGCGAAACACCGGCCGCCGGACTTTGTCACGCTCGCGCCTCCTCCAGGATGGTGGCTGAGGAGCCCAACGATGACCTGCCACAAGCAGAGGCTCACAGCGGCTGTGAAAGCGACGGCGCTCAGGTCGTGAGCGTAAAAGCGCACAGGGCAGCAGTGCCGGGCGTGGTGGGGACAGCTCGAGGAGGCGCACTGCTGTGACGTGGATGGAAACAAGCGAGCAGCGATGACGGACAACGGAACCAGCAGCGCGGCCAGGAAAAAGAGGCCACTCAGAACCGTGTTCATCTTGCCTCACACTTTCACGGCTTCGCGACTGGAGTACCGTAAAGCTGGGACACCACGCCCGAAAGAAGCCAATGTTATCAAGCTGCAAACCGTTGCCCGAAAGAGCCAGCAGGATGGCTCCACTGGGCCGAGGGTTCAACAGGGAGGGTCCAGTGTACACAGTGAGCCTGCAAGCTTGTTAGAGTCTGTTAGAGGTGCTACGGGGAAGACTTCATGGGCAAATATGATGTTCCGGAAGCTTTGAGCCAGTGCCAAGCGAAGCGAGTGGCAAGAAGATGCTAAAATCGCGTAATCCCCAACCTGCAAAGCACCCCTCCAATATTCCAACCCCATCTGCAGGGTCCTTGCCCTTCTCCTCGATGTTTCTCCTGGCACCGGCAGGGATCATAACAAAGATCCCGCCAGCCCGGTGGGATGTTCTGGGCACCCCGCCGCAGTGCACTGGAAGACATCAGCTCCTGCCACCACAAAAAAGCCCCAGAGGTGACGAAGAGCGGAGAGCTGTGCGCCTCGTCCAGAAAGGCCTTGAACTCCTGCGGCACGGCTTAGCAATGCTTTGTGCCACGCATGCGCCCGCATCAAGCGCAGGGCCGCGCCTGCTGCCGCTCTGTGCCTCAGAGACACATTTCCAAAACCAAAGCAGTCAGTCAGCGGATGGCGCAACTCCGCAGTCTTGCGGGCGGTGCGAGCATCTGCGAGCCAGGGCGGCAGCTCTCGGGCTCGTCCACATGGAGCCAATGGAACCTAGTCCAAACTAGAGAGAACTCAAAAGGTCTGGAACCACTCCTCATCGCTCTTGCCTTGGCAGCTTGGACACCATAACCAGAATTCTGTCCTGAGGAGCCAGCATAGAACCACATTTGTGACGAGACTGACCTAAAAACATCTTCGTGGCGCTTACCTGCGGAGGGTTTGTCTCCAACACTCGCGTCAGGCGATACGTTTCTCGCAACCTCGGAAGTGCCAAACGTGACCACTGGGTGTGATAATATTGTCCGCTTTAGCCGATCACTTCGTGGACCCGTGGGCTCCAACTGCGACGATCTGCATCACAAACGCCTCGGTGCCTGATGCGAGCTGCGGCGACCAGGATCAGGACGTAAGAGAGAAGATCAAGTCGATGATGCTGATCTTCACTTGGTACAGCGGTATGGAGATGATACCCTCGGCCATTGATGGAAGCTTGCAGCCGGAAGGGTTCACAGAAGAAAGCAGCTAGAGGTTCGCACGGCCCAGAAAAGTGACATGATGTAGACCTGCAGCATCTTGCATTTTTGGCCGATGAAGCACAGAACCGAACCTGGGACTCAGAAGACTTCAAGCTATATCAACCAAGACCTCGAAGGCAGTGAAATTGTAGTAGAAGGCCGTGAGAACCAAGCCACCAGCAACATTTACAACCTCAGGCAGGGCACCCCGTCCCCACCCAAGTATCGCCAAGCCAGCCAAGCGAAACGTCGCCGACTCTAAGCTGAAGACAAGAAAAATGAAGGCCAGTCGCGCAAATGCTTGGTCCTGCTCATTTTCAGCACAAGGCGATAGCCCATGGATAGCCCTCAGCCCTTAGCGGCTTAGATGCCGCCTTGGAGTCCATAGAACTCTCCCAGGATTGCGTCCAAGTCTGCACCGCCTCGCTGGCGGCGTGCAAGCTTTCCACCAAGCCGCCATCGCTCCGTGGACCTACCGTCCGGGAAAGCGAAAGCAAGGCCCCTCACAAGTTATCGGCAGTATCGGCTATTGCGGCAGGCATCGGCGTCCAACAACACCGCAAACCGAGCTTTGATTCCTTCTGCTGTACAGCTCTGGACTGCCTTCGAGTCGCAAGACGAATACAGGGCTCTGTAATGCCCGCAAAACAGTCAGTCGCCTGAGGCCCGCCCTCCTCCCTGTTGGTGCTGGGCTGTTGGGCACATTTCTTCTGACTCTCTAAACGTTGCACTCTGAATTTTGTCAACTTCCCTATTGAAAGTTGTTGCGCTGGGCTGCTGTGGCACCAGCACAAAGATCCTTCGAAAGCAACTGCTCTTCGCAGACATAGCAACAGCGGAAGCTCATTGTCACTCCTGGTGTAATCACCGGATCAGGGCCTCGCAGCCATTTCCAGCACAGCTCTCGGAGGGCAAACTCACTGGTACATGCGCCCCGTTCCCTGCGCAAGTAGGGCTGGTGCTGGGGGTTCAATGCTGCGAGCTCTGCCACCTGGGAAGTGCTACGGGAAGACGGCAATCGCGCAATCCCTTTCCAACCCGGCTTACGGCACGCAAGGAAACTTTGCCTTGGCGAGACAATCCATTACCTGAGTGTCAGTTCTGTTCCTACTGCAGGCTACGCTTGCAAAACTTGATCAGAAAGCCAAATTGCGTTCAGGTCCTCGAGCTGATCGAAGACGGAGCCCTGCTTTCCATCGCCCTGAAGCCGACATATCTGCGGCTATACGGGCAAAAGCCAGCCAGGCGCTTGAGAACATGCGCTGCTCAGGCCCGGACAATCTGGATCTGCGGATCCACAGACCAGTCCTGGATCTGGACTTCAGCCATGAGCTTCAGCATCTCGGCCTCGGTCCGTCAACTCGCCGGGGAAGCGAAAGCGAGCGCACGAGCGCTTTCTCTCCGAGCATCTGGCACCAAAGGTGTCATCTTGCACCGACTGACTCAGCCAGTTGTGTCGCTCGGCGAACCCCTCGAAAGGAGAAGCTGAGGCGTGCATGCCGTTGTCGCCCACGTTGGGCTTCTCTTTTAGACCCAGCTCCTCCCACTTCGACAGTATCTGGCCCCGCAGAGACTCTGCTGGTGCCTCTGCTGGGTCCGTAGGGCCTAGTACCTTGCCACGGAAGTCGGCCCAGGACAGGGCATTCGCGTCCCACTCGACCAGATAATAGTAGACCTCTGCACTCGGTGCCGTAAATTTCGATCGCATTGCCATGAAAAAGCCGTTGAAGATGTAAACAGGCTCTTTGCCCTCAACCTCGACGAGCCCGCAGTAGAAGCCGCCACCAAACTTGATCAGCTTCTTTGCAGCCTTTGCCTGCGACCAAGCAGCATCCATCTCGCCTGCATCGATTCCCAGGTGCTGGCAGCCATCCATTGCATTGAACACCTTGCCCGACTTCAACGCCTCTTCCCATGACACGCCAAACTGTTCCTGGAACTTGTCGGCGGGTACATTGAGCTGATCGGGCTTCAGAATCGTGGCCTTCGATGCGATGGCATAGTAGTGCTGGTCGATGAGCTTCTTCTGGTCGATGGTTTCAGCTTTAAGAGATCCTTCCTTCAGAATCTTGATGCCGTGCTTCTGCAGTCCAGTCTTAGCCAGCTCCTTAACTTTCTCGGTCATTGCATGTGGCTTGATGAAAACGAACGCCGCGTTCATCAAGTTTCGGTCCTTCAGCTCCAGCAACTTCTCCAAACAGGCTGCTGTGTCCAGATCTTCAAGCTGATCGAATACTGAGCCCTGCTTCCCGGGCGCAATTTGGACTTGCGGATCCACCGACCAAGCTTGGATCAGAGATTCCGAAAAGCCCCGCTGCAGCAAACGTGCGCCGAATGGATCATCTTTGATGGGAATCTCAAGCCAGTTGTTTCGCTCGGCGAACCCCTCGAAAGGAGAAGCTGAGGCGTGCATGCCGTTGTCGCCCACGTTGGGCTTCTCTTTTAGACCCAGCTCCTCCCACTTCGACAGTATCTGGCCCCGCAGAGACTCTGCTGGTGCCTCTGCTGGGTCCGTAGGGCCTAGTACCTTGCCACGGAAGTCGGCCCAGGACAGGGCATTCGCGTCCCACTCGACCAGATAATAGTAGACCTCTGCACTCGGTGCCGTAAATTTCGATCGCATTGCCATGAAAAAGCCGTTGAAGATGTAAACTGGCTCTTTGCCCTCAACCTCGACGAGCCCGCAGTAGAAGCCGCCACCAAACTTGATCAGCTTCTTTGCAGCCTTTGCCTTCGACCAAGCGACATTTAATTGTTGCGCGTCGATTCCCAGGTGCTGGCAGCCATCCATTGCATTGAACACCTTGCCCGACTTCAGCGCCTCTTCCCATGACACGCCAAAGTGTTCCTGGAATTTGTCGACGGGGACATTGAGCTGATCGGGCTTCTGCATCCTTCATCACTAGTTTATGCTCTGCAGAATACCAGCAGCCACCCCATCTCCTGACAAACCCTTAACCCGACTTCCAGCCATGCATACCAAGTTTCGTAGCTTTGGATGCGATGGCAAAGTAGTGCTGATCAATTAGCTTCTTCTGATCAATTTTGTCCTTATCGAACCAAGAGAAAGGTCCCAAGAGTCAATGTCGCTGCGACAGGGGTGTGCAATGACATCCAAGACGCACCAAGGCGAAGGTCAAACAGAAGATGCCGAACCGTGGATATGAAGGGGGCGAGGCACCATATATGAAGACATGCAACTGCAACCGTTTCTCTCGTCCGAAAATGTCCAAGCTTCTCCTCTTAGGCTGCCTTCACGCAGGACTCTGATACCATGTTTCTGAAGACCAGCTTTGGCCAGTGCCTCGGGGTGGCCATTAGCCAGCCAGTCTGCGCATGCTGCACATCGCGCGAGACGCAGGCGCAATCCGGCCTTGACTTTTTTTGTCACCTCCAGGCACAGAAGCAGGAGCCACGACAAAACACACCTCATCTAGCAGAGGGCACCACGTCAGCCAAGGTGCAGCATGAGGCTTGATGAACACGAAGGCCGAATTTGTTGTCAAACTCTTCTCCTCCGAACCGTTGGGTCATCAAATCAACTTACTTGTCCGCCACCTGCTGAAACATCTGCCTTGAAATCCTAAAGTTTCTCTGCAGCCTCTAACGGAGCATCCCTCCAGAAGACACGTCGGAGCAGAACTCTTCTGAGCTGTTTCTCTGGGGTTTCTCCATCTGCACACCTCTTAGCTCTCTCGGACGCTTGCCCCAAAAGCCAAACACGGTTGGCATAATTAGCGCTCCGGCCTTGGGCGCGGATGCGGAGGATGCGGACGATGAGGACTTATTTCCCATGGCTTCTTTGCCACCCAAGTCGCGCAAGCAGGTTTTCACACCATTGCACAACGTTGTGGGTGCACGACCGCTGAGTAATCACTGTGATGCACAATGCTGCACAGCTAAAACTGGAGGGTGCTGGAGGTCTTCAGGTTTGATGCTAACAGGCCATTGACGCTGCGCAAAAAGCTCCAAGCTTAGATGCACGAGAAAATGAAGTCTTACACTGCTCTGCCGTCCACGCCTTCAATCACACTGGGGCGATCGTCCAGCCTTACAAACTTCCCGACACCTTCGGTGCAGCTTGTACTTCCAGTAACTCTTCCAGTAAACTGCATTGCACCGGACGTGTGACGTGGCAGCAGACCCACTGAATTGCCTTCTTGCAACTCACGAAGGGCCGCCGCCTGACCTCGGTCTGAGACTTACAGACGAAGCTTCGTCCGTATCTTTCCTCGCACACAGACACCGGCCCTCATTCTGTGATCGCAGATCCTCAGCATCTTGACAGTTTTCTATTCTATACCAGGCTGCACGCTGTTCCAGCCGGTCCTCCAGCTGCTGCTTAATCACTTCGAGTGTCTCTCCCTCGGAGGTTGATCGAGTTTGCTGCAATCAGATGTGCTGAAACTCCAGTCGCACAACCTGAACCTTCAAACAGTCGTGCCTCGGCATCTTGTACGGGGGACGTCGCTTCCATCGCATCATGAAGGCGGAAGTGAATCTAATAACAGCACATACGTCAGCTTTAAGACGCAGGTGCTAGGCTGCTAGGCCATGAAGCACTAAATAGCCCAAGACAGGCCACCGGATGTTGGAGGGCGCCGTGGTGTCGGCTTTCGGTACGGCGGAGCTCAGGAACTACCGGAAATGGGTCGAAGGCTGAAGCTTTCAAGCACCTGCCTACTAATAAGTACTTTCCCTCTCTGTTTCCTTGCTCTTCTCTTGCATTGCTCCTTTTTGTTCTCCCCTCCGATCATCTCAGCTTTGGCAACTCGGCAACACTGCCCACGGCAATAGTGCCTTGGCGGTGCCAGCACACCCCACTCTCACGAGCGTCTATGGGTGTCTACCTAACTGTAGTGCTAGAAGACCTTCCTGGGGGACTCAGTGCGCACTCTGCAACGAAATACGTAAAGCAATACAGTCAAAGCATGGATTACTCGCGGTTCCTCCATGCCTCAAACCGCCCCGTTGCCGCCCAGTTGGCATTGGCTTTGGATGCTGAGATCTAGCCGCTAGCAGCTAGCAACCTCTTAGGGACTTATGGCCGATATACCACACGGATCCTTTTCCCCCCTGCCTCCATCTGTGCGCAGGGAGAGCTGTCCGAGCAAGCCATCGCCGGCTTCGAGCGGCACCTGTTGCAATCCCGAAAGATGGGACAACAGATGCACCTCTCTTTTCACGTTTTTTCAATGAAGCTCCATATAATCCACTCTGCCGGCAGGGGCACTTCCCTGCCGGAGCAGATCTGCAGCACGCAAAGAGCCAGCGCAGGCGCCCGAACCACTTTCGGGGCGGCCTGGCAGGCACTGGCAGGTCGGATGCCATGCTTGTGTTGCACCCCGCACTCCTCCTTCTTGTTCGTCCGAAGGTCCTCTGCCTGCTGCTACTACCGACGCTTCAGCATGTACTGCGTGGGGACTAACCTGAACACGGTTGCGAAGTGCCTCAATGACCTTCGACACCTCACACCTTCCCAAGTTCCCGGGACATGTGTCTGCCACCGCGACTCAACTGTGAGGCATGCACAGCTCTTCCATGGAATGGTGGAGATGCAAGATGCACCTGTCGTGGCTTTCGACGACACCGCTTCGAAAGACCTGCACTCAAAATTGCAGCCAAGACGCTTAAAGCCCTGACTCATCACCGGCGTCTCGCGGCAAGTCTCGACCAGGCGAATCTGGCAGTCGTCGGGCTGTCGAGACGAGTCGAAGCGACCTAGAGCAACCTAAGGATTGATTGAGCCTGAGCTTTGAATTTGGCCGTACATCGGAGTGAATCCTGCAAAAGTCGCAAACGCCCGGAAAAGACTATGTTAAGACATGGAGTTGAAACAAGTCAAGGGTAACGGACTCATGCGGAAGGCACATCCTCGCTGAGAACGTGTCCCGACGTGGGCAAAGCACCCAACACTTTGAATCGGGCCAAATCCCCTGGCTCGGCGCGTCGGACGTCCTTATGGAAGACGGCACAACGTCTTGGATTTTGGAGGGTCAAACTTACACGAGTCTCCGCATGGTGCTGTGCGATATCATCCTACATCTACATCAGGTGTGCTGCGCAAAATCCTGCGGGCGTGTGCTGGTTCTTGTTATTCTAAACATGCAAACTAAATCATGGTTACACAGTTACAGCCACACTGTTGTGTCGATATGTCGGTCTCCGTCTGTGTGCTGTTTTGATATTGTGTGTGTGTGTGCTTGTGTGTGTGTGTGTGTCTCTGTGTCTGTGTCTGTGTCTGTGTCTGTGTCTGTGTCTGTGTCTGTGTGTGTGTCTGTGTCTGTGTGTCTGTGTCTGTGTGTCTGTGTCTGTGTGTGTGTGT
>CAJNJA010013907.1:912-12441 GCA_905231915.1 Symbiodinium necroappetens | reverse complement strand
GTTAGTGCAATTCCTAAGCGGTGAGATTTTCCGGGTCAGGACTCAAGGTCAAGGGCTTCGTGGCGATTCGCACTTGCGCGCTACTCGATGGATGATACGAGTAGCAGCTCAGAAAGCTGTCTTCGCTCGTTCTGTGGGATACCCTCCAACCCTCAAACCAAAATTGAACCCAAAACCTAAACCCTAAAGAGTACCCAATGCCCAGAACCCATAACTAAAGCCCTGAGCCCTGAGCCCTAAACCCTGCTGGATACTGAACGGACTTTCAAAAAAGGAGGCGGCTCGGGGTTGAGGGTTCTGCGCTTAGGCATCAGAGTTTAGGGCTTAGGAACTAGAATTTTGGTATCTTCCGAAAGCCTTCGAACCTCCGAGACCTCTCTTTGCTCCAATTCCTCTCACAGAGACTCACCAACCAAGAAGTAGATGCCCGGAACCCTAAGCCCTGAGAGCTGCACTACCTCATGAGCCCGAAACAACCCTAAAGCCTCACGAACTCTGGCTTGCTACACGCTAAACCCTCAACCCTAAACCCTAAACCCCTAAACCCTAAACCCTCAACCCTAAAGTGCATCACCGACGAAACCCTGAACCCCAACGGAATCGAAGCTGAGGCTCAAACCACCACTTCACGAGGCTTACCAAACTTTTTTGGGAGTCCCTCTACCCAATACCCGACTCTAAAAGCTTGTTTGGGGTTTAGGGTTGTTAAGGGCTTTAAAGAACCTGAGACTCTAAAAGCTTGTTTAGGGCTTAGGGTTTTAGGGGATTTAGGGGCTTTAAAGAACCTGAGACTCTAAAGCACATCGCATGGCCCGCCTATTGGATCGAAACTGGGGGTCACCGCCTGCACACATCTTCCACTGAGGTTTTGGAGTGTTGGCTTGTGCTTCGCTGAGGCTTCAAGGTTTAGCGTCAGACATCATTTGGAAGGCCTGGTGGGCTCCTTCCGAGCCTCAAGACTCAAGAGAACAACGGGGCCTTTATACATCAAACTTACACTTTTGGTAACAACAATAATCCCGTGGAGTAACCCAAAAATCTAAACCCTCAAACCCTAAACCGTAAACCCTCAACCCTCAAAACCCAAACCCTGTATTTCTGCAGTGTCAACCCAACGACTGGGCTCGGAGGTCTTGCAGTGGCTGCACAGCCAGGCCCCTGTAACATAGGGGTCTCAATACTTAGAATAAGTTTCGGGGTAAATTATACTATACTTATAACTTATAACAAGGAACCCCCAACATAGTATAGGTAATTATTTCAGCCCCTATATCAGTGCTAAGTTCTAAGCTACCAGCAGAGAACAACAGCACGCCATCGAGGGCTCCGGCGAATCAGGGACATGTCGATGGCCACCAAGAAGAAACGGTCACAGGTAGAACAACATAGTGTGGGTCGTTTGCGACGGCAGAAAGACTTGGGTAGGAATGGCAACGAGAAATTTCTTCGTTGTGAGCTGCCGGCAGTGGATTGTGGCACCGGCTAAAGCAAAACACTTAAGATACTTTTGAAGGGCTCTCTCCAGCCGTGTGGGTGAGAGTTTTTGGTAGGAAGTGCTGACACAGTCAGTGAAACATGCTCAGATGCATTGCCAGGGCTGCGACCATAGAAAAGCCCTAAACCCTAAACCCTAAACCCTAGACCCTACACCCTAAACCGCTCACTAGCAGCGGCTGTGAGGCTTTTCCAACTCTTGCTTGGTGTGCCATGGTTGCAGGGTCAATTCTTGGAAGCCAAACCGGAGAAAGCCTGATCTATGAAACTCTTCTGGTGGCTGGAGAAGCTTGAGGGTGTAAACAACATGAAACCCGAGGCCCAACTTGGTCTTCAAAACCGCAGCAGCTTGCCAACCACGCCTGCTCACCCAGGGCCATGAACGCGGACGAGAGCACCAAAAGAACGGCAGCCGCCCACTCCGCAAGCGAAACTTTGCGCTCTAGCCAGATGACCTTCGCAAATCACTTGTCACTGCCATCACAACCCTGGAGATATTGACTGAGGTAGCATTGGGAATACAAGAAGTGACGATTGCCAGAAATGCGGCAGCAAGAATACTAACAGTAGTTGAAGCAGCAGCAATAGAGCAGCAGTAAGGGCAACATCGTTATCTCCATGAACTCATCGTCATCGCCACGATCATCTTCACCCTGGCCTACGAGCTCGTCCACAGCCTGCTCCCGCTTCTCATCATAATCGCCACCCTCAGACTGATCTTGATCATCCTCGTCGTCGGCAACGTCATCAGCAACGACAGCAGCAACAGTACCACTACAGGTCTGTCAACAGGTACAGTTGAAGGTGTCCTGCTGGCAACCGTGCAATGATGATGACGACCATGATAACGAACATGTTGGTGGTGGTGATGGTGTTGGTGGTGATGATGACGACGACCGTCATCATGATGATGATGATGGTGATGATGATGATGATGGTGCTGATGATTGAGATGATCATGGTGATGATGACGGTGATGACGATGGCGATGATGACTTTGGCAGTGCTGATGTTGCTGATGCTGCTGCTGCTACCGACGATGATCACGATTATGATGATGGTTTTGTAATTCGATGGTGATGATGATCATGATGATGAGGATGACGATGGCGATAATGATGATGGCGGCGATGATGATGATGGTGGTGGTGACGATGATGATGATGATGATGAGTGGCCAAGTAAGACTTCCCTACCAACAGTCGAAAACAAGCCTGTGCTGCAAGAACATGCAAAACTAGAACACACACTGCTCGCGACACCGGGGCACGACAACAACACTGGACCTGAGACAACCAGCACTGACGGCAAACGTTGCTGCGCCGATAGCTTGAAAGAATGACAGATGGAAGATAAGTAGCAACAGCTGATGAGGCAATGGTACCGGCGTCTGTTGTGTTTATTTTCGTGGCGACAGCGATGCGCTTGACGATGGTATCGAGAATGGGCATCCCAAGTCTAGTCATTGGAATGAATGCTGTGTCGTCTCCTTGCAGCCTGCAGATTCAGCGTGCGACGACGCTGAGTCCGATCCCCGCAGACAAAAGCCCCAGTTGTGGAAGTTCACTGGCCCAAAAGATTTAGGGTTTAGGGTTTAGGAACAACCCCTGACACCCCCTTAGCTGAGAGCGCCCAAGGCGCCGAGATCAGCAAGGTGGGCACCAGCTTGCCGCTCTTGATCACTGTGTTCGTGGCATAGTTGAGATACCTATCAGCCGAAGGGCGGCAGGGTGGAGTATCGCCTGCTTGGCCACCAAGGTTTGTATTCAAGGCCTGTTCTGAGTATCATGTTGACGAGTATGATAGTGGTGGTGATGACAGTGATGACAAGAGCTTCTAGGCTGATCGGTAGCTTTCATCATCTGGAGGCCCTTGCCGTCGGAACAATAGCAGTTCTGCGCGCAGATCTGCAGGCTTTCTGGTGCATCGAGGGTCAAGGTTTGCCCTAAACCCTAAACCCTAAACCCAATTTGGGGCCTAGAAAGTAAACGGTTGAAGCCAAATGGCCACAAGCCGCACAGCCAGCAGCCGCTGCACACTCAGTTTAAGCCCTGGGGGCAGATTCCTCCCTAAAAATAAACCCCAACTCCTAAACCGTAAATCCTAAACCCTAAACCCTACACCCGAAGGCCCTCTGAATGCCCCAAGCTTCAAGCAAACGGCCCGAACCGACGATTTCTTGAAGTCACAAACCCTAAGTTGCTGGAACCATAAGCACAAAATAGTGTACACTTTCAGTTCGATCAGGGATCAAACTATCCCAAAGAGTTTGACGTGTACTCATTCAGCTACTAAGAACCGAAGCGCCCAAAATGCGCTGAACCAAAGGGCCAAGGCCCTTGTAACTCATAGGCGCTTGTAGCCATGAGCCCTGTGCCCAAACAAGCCTTGATCCGGAAAAATCTAAGAGCCAACACTTCAACATACTTAGATAATTAATCCTCAAGAACATGTCTGCAACCAAAGACAGATTAAACTGCAAAACGGGCTAAACTTTAAAACCCTCAACCATAAAGCCTAAATCCCCGACAAAACTAAACCACAAACACTCCAAAAGTGCCAAAAACAAAACAACTCCTAAAAGCCAGAATACGTAAATCCAAAAAACTGAACCCCAAACCTCTTAAACCCTGAACTTCCCGGCGCGCCGGAAAGTGATCTTCCCCAGGCCCTGGGAAAGGCCCAAGAGCAGCGCCATGAGAGCGTAGAGCTTCAAGGGCGCCTTTGGGTTCCGGGGTCTAGGGTTTCAGGGTTTAGGGTTTAGTGTGTAGGACTTTAGGGTTTTAGGGTTTCAGGGTTTAGGGCTTAGGGTTTCAGGGTTTAGGGCTTAGGGTTTCAGGGTTTCAGGGTTTAGGTTGCCAGCTTAGCTTTGAAGGGCTCCTTCTTGGGAGCATCGAGGTTTAGGACAAGGTATACCCTAAACCCTAAACCTATATACTACGTACTAAGGCCTATATACTACATACTATATATGGGGGTTTCCGAAAATAGGGGACCCTTATAATATAGTACCCTAAATAGTAGGATCCTTATTATAAGGACCCCCAAATAAAGGTACCCTAATTTTCGGAAAGTCCCATATGGCTGCATGGACCCTTGGGGCTAAGGTATGGGACAGAGCTCTAAGGGTGTCTTGCAGGGGTTCTCTGGAAGGCCTTAGGGCTTAAGGAGGTCCTTCCATGGTGGAGGGCTTAGGGTTTAGGGTTTAGGGGTTTAGGGGTTTAGGGTTTAGGGGTTTGGGGTTTAGGGTTTAGGGCTTAGGGTTTAGGGTTTAGGGGTTCAAGGGTTCCTTAAAAGGTTTGAAGATTTAGCTTTCAGGGTTTGGGGTTTAGGGGCCCGGTTCTCAAGAAGATGAGCTACACCCTAAACCCTAAACCCCTAAACCCCTAAACCCTAAACCCCTAAACCCCTAAACCCTAAACTCTAAACCAAGGTCTTTTTTAAAGTGCACTAACCCTTTCACTCCGCAGAGGTCAATGGCCCACCCTGAGAGGGTGTACACCAAATCGCTAAAGCAGAATCAGAATGGTAGACATCGAAGAGAAGAACTATTGGCTGAGAGTTCAGGTTTCTAGCTTTTCGTTGAGGGCCTTGCTGCCGTGAGACTTTACGGTTCAGGTTGCCAGCTTCTTGCGACCCGAAGTGTCCATGCAGAAGAACAAAACAATGAATCGATATATAATCGTACAGAACTGTGTATACCTGTAAATATAAATATAAATATAAATATAAATATATATATATACACATCTATATATATACACACATATATATATATATAGACATATATATATATATACATATGTATATGTATGTATATATATATATGTATCTCGCTCTCTCTCTATATATATATATGTATGTATGTATAGAACTGCGTGTTGAGTATACTTTGGACCTAAAGTCGCCGTCTAGGAACCACCAAAAGACTTGGGACAACTGGGGTGCCAGCAGTAGGGGGGGGATCCGAGGATGCGGTTTAGGGTTTTAGGGTTTAGGGTGTAGGGGTTTAGGGTTTAGGGGTTTAGGCTTTTAGGGTCTAGGGTTTAGGGGTTTAGGGGTAACGGTTTAGGCTTTAGGGTTGAGGGTTTAGGGATTCAGATGAGTCCGTTTTCAGAGCTGTGGAGTTTCAGAATCCAAGGTGTTACCGTTGATGATATAAATCCTGCATTAAGGAATCATGAGGCTTAAGGTAATGCAGGATTTATATCATCAACCGTAGTTACAGTTTTGGGTTCAGGGTTCTGGGAGCTCGGAAGCTTCAACACCAGGAAGAGTCGGCCAAGCCTAGCCCGACATATAGATTATTATTAGCTGATACGAAAAAAAATAAAACATACTAGATTAGCCTGAGACCTCGAGACACAGAATGTTGCAAGCCAGCGGGAGAAAGCTTTCTTGCCCCCCTCCCGACACTGACAAGATCTCCTAGTAGGCGGCCTGAAGCTGCTGTCGCATGGCACCGACGAAACCATACTCCTGCGAAGGGATGTGCGGGGACACAGCAAGTACCTCAGCTATCTGTCTAGACTGTTGCACCGGTGTCTTAGCCTTGTCTTCCGCCATACCTCATACCCTAAACCCTAAACCTTCATAATCATTGTTTATCTTTTCGCGGGCTGGGTGGGCTTCTGCATGGCGAGATTGTGAAAAGTCGGAAAAGGTATGGGCTTCGAGCTCGGAGAGTTCATCTGATGCTTGTAAGATGTTCAGGACCGCTGCAGCGCGCCCGCTCAACAGTAAGTTGCCTATACAGCATTGCCGTAAGGTAACCCAAACGAGAGGTGCTCTTCTACTAGTACGAGCATTCTTGCTGCCACTACCAGTATTATTACCAGTTGTACTATTATTACTAGTACTATGATGAATACTATTGTTATCCATATTGTCAGTATTAGTAGTAGTGTTATCATCATCAGTAGTATTGTCATCATTGTTACTACAAGCCCACCACATCATGCCCTCGGCCGGCCTTCCATCGAGTCGCTATGGCTGAGACGGCGAAAAAACCTCTGCGAAGGCTTTCTTTAGGGTTTAGGGTCGATAGGGTCTAGGGTTTAGGGTTAGGGTTTAGGGTTTAGGCTTCGGGTGCTTCTACTTTGCAGAAGACTCGAACCAGGACCCTCCGTGTACCCTCAAATAGGGGTAAATGGTCCCAAATAAGGGGTATTTGGGGTTTAGGAAAGTTTAGGGTTTAGGGCCCACATAATAGGTATTTAGGCTCTAATAGGTTTTAGGCTCTGGTCCCAAATTGAGGGTATATAGGGTATTCATGGAGGGTAGATGGAGGGACAGGCCGTATGATCGAATAAAGGTGCTATTTCCGGAGACCATCTGCCGACGGCCCCAGAAAGGCGCCCCGGAAGCTAATTCTGCGCCTGCACTCCCGACGTCTGAACTCGTAATGCAGAGTTTGAGACTGCCCCCCCCCCCCCCAACACTAAGGAATTATAGGGTTTAGGGATTTAGGGTTTAGGGATTTAGGACTGCCGGCTTGTTGTCAAAATCCCAACTTCAATGGCTGAGTGCCATGCGGACCAAATGTAGTGAATATTGTTGACAGGTACCAAGGGGATCTCTCCGAAGGTGTGGGAGAAGACATGCTGTACAAACTGACATTTCCCCCCTGATTAAGCCCTAAATCCCAAACCACAAACCTAAAAAGCAAAGCCCAGCCCTGAACCCTTCTCGCCCATGGGAGGCCGAACTGTGACCATTTATGCTAGAGATAGCCCGAGGACACCGAGAAGCTGTGACGACCCAAGAGCCGATCCAAATCCGAAGCCCGATGCCCCAAGCCTTTAACCCTGAACTTTATTATTTAGGGTTCGGGGTTCGGGGTTCAGGGGTTTTGGGGTTTAGGGGTTTAGGGTTGAGGGTATTAGGGGTTCCTCATAATATGAGGGCTTAGGGCTCAGGGTTTAGGTTTAGGGGCTTTTCCGAGCTTTGAAGCGAACACTCGCATCCGCTGTGTCTCTAAGCTCCGGCAAGAACCAACTCACTGCTTGTTTACATGTCGGGGATCTGCCCAACTATACGCAACCTGCACTTCAGGGAGACTCTCCACAAGTTTCGCACACGATTCTTGTGCTCGCATGACGACCCTGAGAAGCTAAACACCCGAACGAACCATGCAATCCTGAACTTTCAACACCCAATCCCTGAATTCGGAACCACTAAGCTTCACTAAACCTTTGTCCATCCAAAGCCCCGATAAGACTAAACTCGTCATGAGCCCCTACACCCCAAAATTAAACCCCAAGCCCTAAATCCTAAACCCCTAAACCCTAAACCCCTAAACCCTAAACCCCTAAACCCTAAGTGAGCCATGGTTTTCTAAATCCGAGCTCAGGCGCCCAGTTCCACCAGGGCCACCGTCCAGTAGAAGCCGCGAAAGCCGGGTAGGGCAACCTAGGAATCATTTGAGGGTCACTTTAGGGTTTAGGGTTTAGGGAGTTTAGGGTTTAGAGTTTAGGGTTTAGGGTTTAGGGTTTAGGGTTTAGGCGAGTAGAGGTACCCTATTTGGGAGTCCTTCTCGTCAAAGATCCTACTATCCGGGGTGAGAGCTTCTCTAGAATGAGCCACGCGGCTGGCAGAAAATTCCGTAGTGTGATTTCAGCTACAGGTCTTGGTGAAAGGTACTGGGCAGTTTGCGCTTTGGGCTTTTATCGCAGGTTCTGAGCCAGGTTGAAACCATTTATGTGACGGCGGAGCCTCAAGGGTTAGAGCAGGGCTTCGCGGTGTATATTCGAATATTCACGATAGTCCCCTAAACCCGAAACCCTATAAACCCTAAGCCCTAAACACTAACCCCTATAAACCCCAAGCCCTGATCCCCCTAAACCCTAAACCCTATAATCCCTAAGCCCTAGGCCCTAAACCCTATAAACCCTAAGCCCTAAACCCTAAACCCTATAAACCCTAAGCCCTAAGCCCTAAACCCTATAAGCCCTAAAGCCCCATAAGTCCTAAACCGAATACTGTTCCGAACTATTTTTAAGACTCCGAGATTGGAGCTTCCAAGCTTCTGTGGGCATTTTGGGGGCATTGGTTTTTTTGGGGGCTATAAGGAATAGTCTGTGTTCAGGTTTCAGGGGCTTAGGGTTTAGGGGTTTAGAGTTTAAGGGTTTAGGCTTCAGGGTTCAGGGCCTTAGTAACGCAAAGGGCAGCGACAACTTGAGTTTCTCGTCGTTACTTGGCTCCTCATGTCCCCCAATAATCCGGGTCGCCTTTTATCATGAGTCAGTCAGTTCCACCCAGGAAACCCCACGTCATCAAGGGGAAAAGGTACACGCCTTAAACTCGGATGCTTGGGAGGTCGCGAATCTCGCGAAAAATGTTGAGAAGACTTGATGTACTGAAGCAGACCTTGCCTTGGGGATGTGACGACCGGTCTGCTCAGACGGGCAACGTGGAGCATTTACAAGGGTTGAACTTGGGTGCTGGGCTCAGTTGCTGGTCATTGGGCGTGGTCCGATGGTCATTGCGTTCCTGAGGGTTCAGGTTTAGGGTTTAGGTTTACCGATAGCTTTTTTTGCGTTGTGCAGCCTTGGGAATCTCTGCTCGGAGGAGCCCTGCGTCCAAGCCATTGCGCTGGCAGCGCAGAGGCATGTCCCGGCAAAGAGGCGCACTAGGGCCACTAGGGTTGGAGGAAGTCTTCCGTCGCTGAGGTCCGGCAGGTTGGAATTTGCAGGGGGCATGGTTTCTACTGGGACGGCGCCCAGTGTCGTTCGTAACTCATGTCACTGCAAATCGGGCATTGCATGCCCGTTGATTCACCATGTTTCCGATGTTGTGCGGCGGAAACTGGGGTGCAGGCAGATTTCAGGCTTCAGGTTGTCGGGCTCTCTGTTTCGGGTTTTAGGGCTTCGGGTTCGGGTTTAGAGCTTTAAGGCTACCACCCGCATTCTGCTATGCAGAAGACTATGGCTGCGCAAGCCCTTCTCCGAAACCCAACAATCTAAACCATGGCGCCCCCGTTGTCGGCCAGAACATTTGACAGCAATCAACCCACTACACCCGCGTCTTAAGTCCCAAATCACGAAACTTCAACCCTTCCAAATCGAAAGAGGGGCTTTGACGTCACAATGCGAGGATCCTTCTTGCAAGCCTCCTCTAAACCCTAGGCCCTAGACTCTATGCTCCACGCCCGCCGAAGCCGTGTGCAAACCCAAAATCCTAAACCCAACAACCCGAAATCCGACGGCAGACACGACAGGGGTCTGCAGCAAGCAAGTCCTATACACTACACTACAAGCCTAAACTTTGCAACCCTAAGCGCCCATATACTCTAAACCCCGATTAGCCTGCAAACCCTTTAATAAAGCCGTACAGGCCCTACAAGCCCTCAACACTCCTGTCAAAAGCCTCCAAGACCTGTTATACAAACCCTTGCAGCTCGAAAACGAAGATATACTCCTCGATGATGCAGCTGATCTCCATGGAGCCTCGGTAGCACAGTTAGTGCGTTGAGGGTTTAAGGCTTCCGGTGTAGGGTTAGTGCATGTTGATGCTCTGTCCCAAACCCTAAACCCTAAACCCCAAACTCTAAACTAAGGCTCTCACAAGGGTTTTGTGCGGCGCCGGATTCGCCGGGTTTCGGGTGGAGGGCCTCCTGGACTTCTGGGGACGTCTGTACCATGGCAACCAGGGGTCACATCAGAGGTTTCTCAATGCTTTTGAGATTAGTGATGTAACCTGTTTTCATTAAACAGCCTGACATTATGTATGAAGATATTAGGCCGACAAGACTTTTCACCTAGAAGGCTATCTTTGCAGTATCTCCGAACGAGCACCGACAAGGCAAAAACGCATGTCTTGAGATACTTTGGAACTGCAGGTATATGCACTTCAAGCCGTGCACCTGCCTGTATGCGGGTTGAATGTTGCTTATCGGCCGGTCCCGACCCTCAGCATCGCGGGCATCAGCTCGAGTGTGCCGAGCCCTCAGCTTGAACCTGCTCACGACGGAAAGCTCCTACTGGGACCGCTGAGGACAAAGCCGAGCAACGAGCATCATGAGCATCAGCTCGAATGCACCGAATAAGGAGAACACCCAGCAGGCGAGCATCATCAGCATCAGCTCGAATTTGCCCAATGAGGACAAAGCACTGCAGCGAGCATCATGAGTATCAGCTGGAATCTGCTTGCGACGGAAAGCTCAACGACCAGTGGGACCAGTGAGATCATGAGCATCAGCTCGAGTGTACCGAAATGGGACCAAACCGAGCAGCGAGCATCATCAGCATCAGCTCCAGTGCGCCCGGTGAAGACAAAGCACTGCAAAGAGCATCATGAGCATCAGCTGGAATCTGCTTGCGAGGAAACCTGAACCTCAACGACCAGTGTTGACTGGTGAGGACAAAGCCGAGCAACGAGCATCATGAGCATCAGCTCGAGTGTACCGAATGAGGAGAAAGCCGAGCAGCGAGCATCATCAGCATCAGCTCGAATTTGCCCAATGAGGACAAAGCACTGCAGCGAGCATCATGAGCATCAGCTGGAATCTGCTTGCGACGGAAAGCTCAACGACCAGTGGGACCAGCTCGAGTGTACCGAATGAGGACCAAACCGAGCAGCGAGCATCATCAGCATCAGCTCCAGTGCGCCAGGTGAAGACAAAGCACTGCAAAGAGCATCATGAGCATCAGCTGGAATCTGCTTGCGAGGAAACCTGAACCTCAACAACCAGTGTTGACCGGTGAAGACAAATCCGGGCAACAAGCATCATGAGCATCAGCTCGAGTGTACCGAATGAGGAGAAAGCCGAGCAGCGAGCATCATCAGCATCAGCTGGAATCTGCTTGCGACGGAAGCTCAACGACCAGTGGGACCAGTGAGATCATGAGCACCAGCTCGAGTGTACCGAATGAGGACCAAACCGAGCAGCGAGCATCATCAGCATCAGCTCCAATGCGCCAGGTGAAGACAAAGCACTGCAAAGAGCATCATGAGCATCAGCTGGAATCTGCTTGCGAGGAAACCTGAACCTCAACAACCAGTGTTGACCGGTGAGGACAAAGCCGAGCAACGAGC
>CAJNJA010013906.1:0-12441 GCA_905231915.1 Symbiodinium necroappetens | reverse complement strand
CATGTGTATATATATATATATAGAGAGAGTGTGTATATATATATATGTGAGTGAGATACACACTCACAAATATGTGCATACATATGTATGTATGTATGTATGTATGTATGTATGTATGTATGTATGTATGTTCGTACGTACGTACGTACGTACGTACGTACGTACGTACGTATGTAGGTATGTATATGTATATGTACATGTGTATAAATAAACAAATAAATAAATATATATATATACATTTACAGACACACATGCGCAGACGAGCCATCATACATCATCAAAATCATGATCGCCACGACCATCCTCGTCACCGTAATGGACCGCCGGCTTTCACACTTCATATCTTCTGCTTCCACCAGCAACACTCCGCCCCACAGACATCATCATCATCAGAAACATCGCCTTCATCACCACCAGCATCGCTGTTATCATCTGTTTCCTCAAATCACCATGCGAGAAGATGACAACATGCTGCAGCTGATGAACGGCATCGACCGCCATGGCGATGCTAATCAATGTGACACCGGCGAAGCACACTCCAACCATCGGCAACGCTAATACTACTGGCTGGAGAGACAGCATGGGCAATCATGGGAGTGAGGTTCTTCCGAACGATCTGGGGAACAGTTTGACAGGCGACAGTCATGACAATCACTATGATGTTGTTGACGATGCTGACAAACGGAATGACAGCCATGACTGCGGTGACCTTGATACTATTGGCCTGGTAGTTGGATAGGTAACAGTTAACCTTTTCGAGGTACTATACTCCCTATACAATCTCAAAGGCTCAAGCGGTAGTTCCTCTAGGATACTGGACAAGCAAGCTGGCATCCTCAGAGAACGGAAACTTTCGTCAGCATTGCCCATGAGGAATACGACTCCAAAAGACATCAAGTAACAGAGTTCATCAATGCTCATGCTGGTTCTCCAGTCTCGCTAAACTGGTGCAGAGGGAATCTGCTGTCTCAGGGGTGCAGCCATGTCTCAGCCGGCCACCGGCATCTTCATACTTCACTGATTCAGTTCAAAGCTTGGGGTTTAGGGTTAGGTTTAATAAAGGGTTCAAGGCTAAGTTTGGAAGGACTGGATGTCTAAGAGCCCACATCGCCCACTCCTGCAGGATTGAGTCACAATGCTCCGATGTGCCTTGCATGGAAGATGCTGTAGTTTCCAGAGGGCTGTTCCAATCGGTATGTATCATATCATGGTTGTTGCTAGGGTTCATCGCAGTTTCATCGCCGATGTTGCATCTCAGAGCTGCAGCTGAAGGAAGATGTAAGCTTAGGGGGGCACACAAGCCTGAAGGTTTACGGCTCAGGCTTCGGAACGAGTGGTGTAGTTGTGTGCAGGTTGCCTGATTGCAGGCTCGTGCTTCGTGCTCAGCAATGTTGCATCTTCCAGTTGGGCCAGTATGGATTCAGAGATGACATGTCCAGGAATCAACAAAGTTTAGGTTCAGAGTCAGGCTTGCATGTGCATGAGGATGAACACTGAGAAGCTTGGGTGTGTTCCATCGGTACATCCTACATGTAAGCAGCAGCGCGAACACTGACGATCTGAGAGTTTTCATAGGCACGCAGGCCTAAACCTTATAGACCCTAAGACCCTAACGCCCTCGAGCAGAAACCCTGACTACGGGTATACCGTTCATCACCGGATGGTCATGCTTTTCATCCTCGGCTTGCAGGATATGTGGCATGCACTCGCGAGGAGCTTTAGTTTTGAAGCGTCATGCTAAGCCGAAGCCCTAATCCAAGCATGCAGCACAAAAGAACTGAGACAAACTGTAATATGTTATAGGTACAATATACCAGGTTATAGTTCTATACGATTCTCGGAGTCTCGAGACAGGCCTTTGATGTAGCCCCAGCCAAGCGTCAAATGCTTTCCCCGGGTCTGGGACCTAAAGCCTAAGCCGCTTAGGCCTAGAAGGCCCCAACTGAAAGCAAAACGGAGAGCCCTGTAGGCGTCAAACCCAAAGTTGACATCGCGAGCTGGTTACAAGATACAAAGTTATACTGTAATACACTATAGCATACTATAAGATACTACAGGATACTATAATCGATTGTCAATGTAGTATGGGATACTAAAGGGTACTATAACTTCTATAAGTATTCAGGTTACCCCTCCTGTTTGCAGTAGGGCTCAGCCTGCTGAGCCAACTCCGAGCCTGGGTAGCAAGCGGCAAAAGTCTGGTTTAGGGTTTAGGGACCTAATCCCTAAACCCTGAACCCTAAACTGGAGGTCTCAAGTGCTGAGAGCGTGGCGGACATCATGCTCAGAGGCATCGAGAATGGAACAAAGGAGCCTTGGGTTAAAGGAAAGCCGTGATCACTCCTTAAACTTTGAGCAATGCGCTTGCCGTTGCAAAATCCGGGAAGTTTAGGGTTTGTAGGGCTTATAAACCCTAAACCCCGAACCCTGAACTCTGGCCCTCCAGGCCCACCTATGCCCCGACTCAAAGGCCAGAGAAGCATGACTCTCATAATCGAATCTGACTACGAAAGCAATATGTGCTTGTTCGTAGTATGGTGAACAACGAAAAACACTCGAGTTTGTAACTTAATGGGTTTGGGGATTTGGGATGTGCTGTTACCTAGTATAGTGAGCAGCAGCAGCAGCAGCAGCAGCAGCAGCAGCAGAAGCAGCAGCAGGAGCAGGAGCAGGAGCAGGAGCAGGAGCAGGAGCAGGAGTAGTAGTAGTAGTAGTAGTAGTAGTAGTAGTAGTAGTAGTAGGAGCAGCAGTAGCAGCAGCAGTAGCAGTAGCAGTGCCACCAGCAGGAGAAGCAAGAGTAGTAGAGCGGCAGTTGTCCTCCTGGTGGTGGTGGTGGTGGTGGTGGTGGTTTTCGTGACAGTGGCAGGGGCAGCGAGAATTGCAGTAGCAGGTTCAGTTAGCTCAGTTGCGGTCAATTTGCGCTCGTCGTCGTGCGCCGTAGCGGTCGTAGTAGCAACTGGCAGAAGTCGTCGACGTCGTGGTAGCAGTGGTCGGGGCGCGGCTGTGCTGCTGTGTTGACTGTTTCATTTACAACAGTTGGCAGGTTGCCCAGCCCAAGACACCGGCAGTTCCGTGCTGGTACAGTCGTCGTCGGGCGGAGTGCGAAGGTGAATCCGTCAATTTGCCAGCACTTTCTTCACGCATTTCAGATCCGGAGCCATGACCGAGAAGCAGGTGTCGTGGCATTTGCCACCATCTTGCTGCATCGACCGTACTGTGCTCCCGGAAAGACAGCAAGACTGGAGACACAGGCGACACTTTTACTCTGCTATTGCATGCAATATATAGTGGTTTCAGTGCAACCTCACGTAGAGTAATTAGAAGGTTTCCACGTCTGAAACGCTAACCGTCCCCTGCATTCCGACAATGTATAATAACCTAGGGTCTAGGGTATATTATACTGATTAGAACAAGGAGCCCCAAACCCCTTTTCCAATTACTAAGGCCCTTACATTAGACTCCTTGGATTCTGCCCGCGACCCAGGAGATCACCAACGAGCTTCTACCTTCTCTGGTGGTCGAGGCGCCCACTGGATGTGCGCCCTTGGATGCTGTCGTGGCGGCAGCGGCGTGGATGATATTAGCGGGCAGATGTCGTTCCGGCAGAACTCAGCTTGGGTGTCGCAAACAGAGGATTCGAGTTTAAGTATCAAGAGATGAGTTCTGGCGATCGATTCCGGAATGCCGAGATTGCGAAGAAGGGAAGCTAGCAGAGGTTCATGTAGGCGTAGCCATAAGTTCGCCAGGCACCTCAACTCACACCATCACCAGCGGGATACTCGGTTTGAGATTTCAAGATAGGTAGTCGCCTCCATAGCAGAGGAATTCAAGCCCTGCACTGTAGATGTCGAGCCGACAGGTTCTTTTTTTGGAGCTTGCTTTCCTTATGTATTCAGGGGACTAAGGGCAGAGCCTAAGGTGACGCAGCTCATCCGAGCTGGCTGGTCGCAGTACCTCCACCTGATGTCGAAGTGGCAACTCGCAAGCTTGGACCATTACGTCGTGCTTTTGTTATTAACCATCGCAAGTTTGATGCCAACCTGCCCGGACCGGTGCAATGTGCCTTGTGCTGGGATGCCAAGAACAGCGGAGGTACGTGCCCAGCCTGGTTCGACAGGGTGACTGACAAAAAAGAGTGCCACCAGCACACGTGACGAGGGGATTGATGGGTCACTGAAGATTTGTCCAACGTCGTGGTCGTGGTCGTCGTCCTCGTCGTCGTCCTGCGCTTCACATGGCACGACCACTACCCTAAAACCTACACCGCCTAAGCCTATCAAACCCTCAACCCGCCGGAACCCTGTGCCCTAATACCCCATAGTAAACCCTAAACCCTTCTAAACCCCTCACCATAAAGCCTCCGAAGCCCAATTTGGCTCTCAGAGTTCATGCAAAGTCGCCCCTCTGCCATCTCTCGCCTCGGCGAAGAGGCCCATGACGGGAACCGTCGGAAGAATTGCCAGAATGGGAGTTTTGGGTTTTAGGGGTTTAGGGTTTTGGGGTATAGGGTGTTTTGGAGTTTAGGGTTTAGGGTAAGAGCTACCAGAGTTAGTCCTTAGTCTCCATCGGAGCTCTGGATCCTTAATTTCAATGTAAATTCGATTAAACCAAGCATAGGATCTCGAATGCAGATAACAGGTACCACAGGTTTCGGAATTGTTTTGAATGGTATTCCTCAGGATTCCTTTATCGTGATTGTACGATATCTATACAGATATGCATGTGTAGATATATATATATGCACATGTCTCTATCTATCTATCTATCTATCTATCCAGCTAGCCAGCTAGCTAGCTAGCTAGCCAGCCAGCCAGCCAGCTAGCTACCTCTCTGTCTATCTGTCTACCTATCTATCTATCTATCCATCGATCTATCTGTCCATCGAGCTATATATATATATGTTTATGTATCAATGTATTTATGAAACTATAATGATGGAATTATTTATAGAGAGAGAGAGAGGGGTCGGAATAACTACGATTTGGCGCGCGTAGTACTCTGCTATACATAATATTTGGGGTCTGCGACTATTATTCCTTATGGTGCTTCATTATGCTTCTGCTCGCTCTCACTCTCTCTCTCTCTCTATATATATATATATACTTCTGTGTGTGTAGATATAGATAATAGGGGTCGGCATAATTACGATTAATATTCCTTCGGGATACTGATTATGCTTATACTATATATAGAGGTCGGAATAACTTCATTATTGTTCCTTGGACAACCTTGTTGCATATATATATATATCATATCATATCATATACCACCAAAAAACCTGAATAGTTACGACTCGTATTCCTTAGGCCGCACAGTTCCTACTACTATGCTATGATATGCCTCGCAACCCTGTTCATATGATTCAGGCCTTTACGATGTTCTCACCTCTGCTTGTTTGTGCCCTGGGCTCATTTGCTATGCCTCTGACCCTTGACAGGTACGGCGGCGGGGCACCTACCGATGTTGCCCATACATGGGCAGATTTGCTTCTTTACCGGACTATGTTGGCTGTACGGAAGTGCCCCGGTTGGGTTAAGTCTGCTTGTGGGATGCTAAACTTTTGCAGTTTCCTTTCGAGGTGCAGTCGATATTGACGACCACTGCGAGGATGTTTCAAGACCCATTGGCACCGGCTTGCTCCAGGCCAAGTCGCACCTGGACCCCAGCATCTCAGCTTTACATGCCGCATGGCGCACGGCCGCAGTCACGACATGCACTGAGGCCGGCTACAAGAGCTGGAGTCGAACCTTGCGATCGCGGACGAAAGCTGGCAAGGTGCCCTGCAACTCCAGGAGCCCTGCCGAGCCGACACGGCATTCCTGTTCTGGTCGTGCCTTGTTTTCAGGAGCTCGGTGCAAACAGCAGCCTTAACCGGCTTGCCGCCCAATGCCGAAAAGGCAAGGCCAAAGCTCCTCGGGTGCCACTGGAGGTGGCCCAGCAGCTTCGGGAAGTCGCAAGGGCAGACGTGATCCGCGACCGAGACAGCGATCTCTGTCCGGGAGAGCTCACGCTCTGGCAGTTCTTTCACAATGAAACCACCACGAGCTGCCGCTTGCCTCGACTCTTCAAGCTGGCTTTCAAGTCACGCGTGCTGCCCTGCATTCACATGTAGGTCAATGTAGGTAACCACTTTCAACTGAGGCTGCCCCAGCAACTCCACGGAATGTGCTGGTTGTGCCGTCTTCTCGGAGGGGAAATGCCAGAAGTGCGAGGACGGCTACCTGAGTCGAAACGGTACATGCGTGGCCTGCCTCAGCACTATCGACTGGGTCACCGAGAACGGAGTATCTTGCGACAGGATCACGGAGGCGGACTGCAACGACAGGCCAGTAAAGGGCCAGAGCAGCAATCAGGCATGCTGCAAGTGCAATGGAGGACACAAGACCCCGACGCCGTTCAAGTATGCGGACAAGCGATTTTCTGTAGGTGTCCCCGTTTATTTGGAGCCTCTTCCTCGAACGGCCACCAGGTACTCAGTGAATGGCGACTGCAACTTGGCTGCCCGGAACTTGACACTCGACGGCAGCACTGGCGTGATCTCCTACCAGGCCTCCATGGCCCGCCCAACAGAGGCCTTTTCTGTGCAATGCGAAATCACTGCACACCAGGGCGTCGGTCTTTCGGAGACGGTGAAGGTGTCGGTGGTTGTGGAGCACATGACATACCCCTCTGCCGTTCTAGTCTTCTCCCAGAAGACGCCCTCCTACCCTGTCGCTGCTTCGGGCATGCTGCAGGACTTCAGCATGGTATGTGCACCCGAGCAATCGTGGCTCTCCGTCGATGCCTCGGGCACCGTCACCTCCCAGACCGATGTGACCGCCGGAGCCGGTGGTGTGACGGAGGCGGGGGACGACTACTCGGGGATGGATGGCGGAGTCTGTGTGGTGACCGCCACCGGGAATACGACTAAGAGGACTGCCACCTTTGCGGCCATCCGGCCTCGACCCTGGCCGGAACTGGTCTACGAGTCCTCCTATGCAGAGGTGGTCGTCGGCGAGCAGCTGCCACCATTGAAGCTCAAGACGCCCAAAGGATACGAGGAAGGTGCCGGAGGACTCAAGCCGACCTCCTTCGTGATCTCGTGCACCGTTGGAGACCCAATCTGGTCCTACGACCGCAATTGGGGTGTAGGCCTCTTGCAGAATCATCAGCTTCTCGAAGTTGCCCCGGATGGGAGCATCGCTCTTGCGCCCGGCGAGAGCATGGCCCTGATGTTCGATGAGATACCCGCCTACCAGGCCAATCGGAAGAACTTTCTAATGCACTGCGGAGTGTACGGTCTCTTCCCAGGGACAGACTTTCCGCCGATTTTCACTCAGATGGTCTTCAAGGTGAAGGACAACAAATGCTGGGTGAAGGAACAGATCGTCGGCGAAGTTGTCTGGGAGGAGCACACCACCGAGGAGACACACTGCCGGCAGGTCTGTCGTCTGTCAAAGGTCTGCTCCCATTTCACCTATGCTGATGACACATGCAGACACTATCGCGTCAACACCGTGGAAGGGACGTCGGTGATGACCTATGCAAAGGTCACAGATTGCACGGACCTGTCAACCTGCATCCGCCTGAAGCATCCTGAGTGGGTTGTTGCGGGCGACTACTGTCCTGTGGAGTACGACATCCGTCGTGGAAGCCCCGTCTATCGGAAAGACAGCCTGATTCCACAGGAGGTGATGTATCTCGCCAGTGTGCCGAGGGGTTCCAGATCTCAGTGCGCTACCGGAAGCTGGCTGGTGCAACGGGCGACGCCCGAGGTCGATTACTTGGACCCGAAGCTGGGATACTTCGAGCTGGCCGGTGAAGAGATGCTCTGCCTGGAGCCAGGAGTGCCCAGCATGAAGAACGCCACGAACACGACGGGTCAGGAGAGCTTCATCATCTCACTCGACTGGGCTACCTTGGCATGTCCGCAGCCACTGACGCACGAAGTCGAGGACGATGTTCTTCATCCCCTCGTCTTCGATGATCCGACGACGCTCCAGCCGGACGACTTCTGGCTGCACCCCTGCGACTGCGTTCCGCCTGGCTGGGGCCTGGGCTTTCCCGCAAATGCTCTCGTGGCAGAGGGCCTCCCTCCTGCCAGCGATGGTTCCGGTCTCAGCCTCTGCCATGTGGTCACTTTGAGAGAGCTGCCCGTTTTTGCCGTAAGGTGCCTTCATTCCCCCGCCACTGCTCATCGTTCAGGGCCAGTTCGCCTGCCCCTCCAGGCTGGAGTTCCTCTGAGTATCTCTGGGGCCCCTATACTATTCCTTGGATTCCTTGGGGTGTCTTACTATATAGGTAGAGTCTGATAACTGATATACCACAAGACTCAAGACCCTCTTCGAATTATCAAGCGTTTTCGCAGCTGAGTCAGAGTTCATATACCTGCCGCGAGACCAGACGTGTCACCAGGCAGCTGCTTCCAGGAAAGAGGGGCGTCTACTTCAAGACGGAGGCTGCAAGCTCTTTGTGCATGTGGTTACCACGCACAGTTGTGGCTGCTTAAGCGCATGAATTTCGAAGCCCGGAGACTTCCAAGTAGTATTTCCTGCTCTAACTACTACAGGCCATATGTTACAGAGCCCTTACAGCACCCCTTGCTTACAGTAACCCGCATAGAACCCACCCAGGGAGCGCTATTCTAATTTTTAACATCGGGCAGGCCCGCTATCTAATTTTTAACATCGGGCAGGCCGAAGCCTTCGAGAAAGCAGACTGCGAGGAAAGGTGCAAAGACTTCGCCGCACGTCCTGAGCATAGTAATAGTAATCGAAATAGTAATAGCAACAACAGGTAGGCTTTTATATTTCATGTTTTTATCATATAGTCGAGTATGGTCTCGTATGCTATAGTAGAGTCTAGTATAGTATAGTACAGTACAGGACAGTACAGTACAGTATAGTATGGTGTAGTATAGTATAGTATAACATAGGATGTTTTGCAGTTGAGTGTATTGTAGCTTAGCGTCGCCTGTTACAGTATCTAGTCTAGTATAGCAGAGTAGAGTATAGCAACTTAAAGCAGAGTGCATGGTATGGCCTGGTCTGGTCCGGTCTCGTATGGTCTGGCATGGTATGGCCTGGAATAGTATGGCATGGTATGGTTTGGTACAGTAGAGTAGAGACTAGTATCGTAGCGTATACTGGCAACGTCCATGTACTCACTTCCCTTTTCACTACTTTAGAGTCTTTAGAGGGAAGTCTGGACTACATGGGTTCATTAGAGTAGACTAGAGACTGCGCATGTTGGGAGTCGGTGAGCTTTTAAAGGCAGACAGCGAAGAAAGGGGATACAGCTGAGGCGGACTGCGCCTTCTACTGGACCGGCATCTTGATCACAGCACCGTGTGTCGGCAGCTGCTCTTGAAATGCATCAAGCTGCTTCTCTGAGGCACTTCCCACGGCGCCCAGACATGTCGTCTCTTTCACGGATGCGACAGCTTGGTGCGCGAGTTCGGCATTGATGGTGATCTCTATGCCCTGTGGTGCCCTCGGTGCCCTCTGCATCATTGAACTGTATCTTGTCACGAAAATTGAGGCCTTCGAACGTGAGCTGCCTAGTTGCGAATCCGGAGCACTGCTGGAAGACGACGATGCGGAGGCAGAGTGCCCAGCAGTTTTCCCTCAAGCCCGGCATGACATAGCCTGGGCCGCAACCTCTGAGAGTCAGTAGGAAGCACGATTCAGATGGGTTGGATGGAGTGGTAGGGGGGCTGAAGCAGATACTGGACAGTCTGAGAAAGGATCGAGCCGCGTCAAAGTCGATGTTCGTGACTGTTGAGTCAGCCTTTTGCGTGACCTCTTCTCAAGGCAGTTCCTGACCCAGACGGAGAGCGTGTCGCCATCCTTCACTCTCTCTGCCGCACTCTTCAACCAAGGACGAGCGCACCGAACAATGTTTCCTGCAAAGCACCACCTTAACGTAGGAGCTTGATTAACTACTATTACTATTTTGGGGGGGTTCCTTATGAATTATTATTACTATTGTTATTATTATTATTATATTATGATATACCCCAAAAGCCTCTTCTAATTATTAAGGCCCCTATAGTAACTCCGTCCCGCACGCAGGAGGCCTGGCCGACTTCCAGGGAAACGCCTCCCGACTCCTGAGCCGCGAGGTCACCTATGAGGCCTGGGGCATGCTACAGGGTAGTAGTGCTCTAAGTCAGGGTCCCTTTTAGGGTCCTTTTTAATCAGGGTGCCGTAGTATATTTGCGACCCAAAAGGGGACCCTACTTTAGAGAACAACCCATAGGTTGCTAGGGGACATGGACTTTAGCACTTAATTAACGCCATGTATACATATACATATATATATATACACATTACTTTAATGTATGAAATATGTATATGTATATGTGTGTGTATATATATATGTGTCTACATACACAGACATACATACAATCATACCTACTTAACTTGAAGCATATCTCCCTGAACCTAGGAGAAATTGGGAGAGCTTTCCACCGTGAAGCTGCTCGGATGGACGGAGATCTTCAAGCCCTTCGGTTATGCCACTTTGCCGATCCTAATTCCACAGGGTGGCATGAGCCAGTCATGTCGCCACACTCGCTCTCCTAGACCCTGAATCTTCCCTCTATGAGACCCTAGCTAACTACCTAATATTTGAGGCCATATACCCCTATTTTTTGAGGGGACCCCAACTACCTACGTTTTGGGGCCCTTTACCCCTAAAGGGGACCCTAACGACCTACCGTTTGGGGCCATGTATACCCACAAAGAGGGTGCCGGCTCTGCAGTGCTGAAGTGGGTAGCTTTCTAAATTAGGGTCCCTTTGGGGTTCCTTTTTACAAGGGTGCCGTGCTATAGTGCAGGGACCTAAAAAGGGTCCCTGTTTTTGCAGACTACCCAAGTGAGGTGAGAGCCATTGGAGGTCTTTCGAGCGCAACGGTGCAGGGCCTGAACCCAAACCAGGACGCCTGCAACCTTTTCCAGCTATGGTTTCTCTTGTCAGGTTTTCGGGATTTGTGGGGTCAAGCTTCAAGTTCAGAGTTTATCTCCAGCATTGCAGTATATTTATCTTAGTTTAGGGTTTAGAGGGCTTTAGAGGTTTTATTGGTTGCATTGTATGATTCTGCCGACAGCGTTGGCAGCTCCTGTCTGAGTTCTCCCCGAGGAGTACGAGTGGAGCCTTCTCACTCGCAGCAACCAGAGGCAGGTCAATCACAAAGTGGCAGCAACCCGGATCATAGGTTTTTTTTCCTGCGCAGCACGGCTCGCCATAAAGAAGTATAGACTTCCGCCCCTTGCTGCAAAGACAATCCTTGATGAGCTGAACTGAGGTGAACCATGGCCCGCAGATGACCCTGTCACAGCCGGAGTCGTCATCAGCAACAGCGATGAAGCGACTTGCAAGAAAATATGTCTTTTGGGCTTTGAGATGGTCTGAATAACATAGAAGACACTCAAAAATATGTAGTGCGATCTACTATACCACAACACAATATGATATGATATGATGTGATATATTATGGTATAATATAATATATACCAGCGCCCTATAACATAGCATAAGGTAACATACCGTAATGTGCTGTTAAGTTCCCGGTGCAGCGCGGATCCTTGGCGGATGTCGACCAGGCAAGGGAAATCCACGACGACTCCTCGCGGAGAGCTGGTCTTCGACTTCGAAGCCGGAGAGTATTCGTTGGCGCCGCAGGCGGCCTGGCATTTTATTATTGTTATTATTGTTGTTACTACAACCATTATTAGTAGCAGTGTTGTTGCTATTCTTGTGATGACCTAGACCCTCCGTCTACGCTCTATTAGACCCTAGCAACCCACCATTTGGCTCAACCATATATACCCCTATTTAAGGGTACTCAGAGGGTCCTGGTATGATTATCATTGCTGTTATTGCTCTTATTATTACTATGATGAGTATTGCTAATGTGTGGGCGAGCGAGGCCACAGATTACGAGGCCCGACAGGTGTGCGGCCCCCCTAAGCTCGAACCGCCACAAGTCTTTCCCGACTCCCTGTGTGCAAGCAGCAGCAAGAGCTTACATAGATTTTCTCGTGAATCTGTTTTCCTTCCTGCGCACGACATGTTTGGCAGAATCGCAGACTCAACCCCCCGCCTCATCAGCAAAGCATACTTCGAATTGTGCATTGATTTGTCTATGAGCCAGTTCATCCATGGAACAATAATTTTATATCAACAATAGTAACAACCATAATAAGGATCTTCGAAGCGGGACCTCATCCAGCATCGCTTCCCAGAGCTGCCCTTCGGGCACCATAGCCTCTCGGCAGCATGCTTTCCGCTATAGGGCTTAAGGATTTAAGTCAGGGTTTTGCGTTTAGGAGTTTCCGCCTGACCTGACAAACATCGCAGTGCAGCTGACCAGGATCCTAAACAGCTCTGCGACAACTGGGCTTGCGCCGGTGGTTTGCAACCCCCCCCCCCCCAAACCTCACACTTACGCACACCTGC
>CAJNJA010013905.1:1568-12442 GCA_905231915.1 Symbiodinium necroappetens | reverse complement strand
AAGCACCACGATCCTTCAAGTAGGGGCTTGAATAATTAGAAACGGGTTTTGGGGGATATTCGACCCTCAAAATAGTATTGGTAATTATTTAGGCCCCTATGTTAGGGACCTTTAGCTTTTGGGTGTGGGGTTCTTCGAGTTTCGGTTCGGGGTTTGAGGGGGGGGGAAGCCAGGGTTTAGGGTTTAGGGTTTAGGCTACTTGTCTTCGATCCCTTACATTATGAGCCAGACGCCCTCGAACAAGCTGTAAAGCCAGAAGCTTGCTGACTGGACCACCTTCGCAACCCTAAACCCTAAACCGCTCCTAGCAAGCTTCAGCCCTCTTATACCTTCAACCCCAAACCCTGAACCCTGAACCCTAAACCCTACTTGGAGGTTCATGGGTAGTTATAAGTAGGAATATAAGTAGGGTAAGTGTAGTTGTAACCTATATTAGGAGACTTATAACTCCATCTATAGCTACCCATGCACCTCCAAGTAAATCCCTAAACCCTAAACCCTAAACCCTAAACGCGTTGAGGGATGCTAAGACGGAAACGCGAATCGGCGCTGGGGTTGCCTGGTCCGGGATGACTCTTGGTTCCCGTGTTGTACTCTTTAAGTGTAGGGTTTAGGGTTTAGGGTTTAGGGTTGTCTTTTGCTCTTTGGCATTCTTTGGATGTTAATGGGTAGTTGTAAATGGAGCTACAAGTCCCCCAATATAGGTTATAGCTACAGTTACCCTACTTACAACTCTACTTATATCTACCCATGAAGCTCCAAGTATGTGTGATTCTTATTGTAATGAAACCCCAAGGGATTATTCAACACAATGTTTGCACTATGGTTTCAAATTGGCTTGAGATTTTGAGGTTCCCGTATCAAAGCTGAACCACTGGAAGAAGGGTACCCTGATTGTTAAGGGGACAAGAGGGCAGTTGGATGAGGACTTAAGTGTACATAAAAGGGGCTTTAAAGTATCCATGAATCCCTAAACCCTAAACCCCCTAAACCCCTAAACCTTACATGTGACAGTAAGGAGCCCTAGGGAATGCTGTTGTTGGTGCTCCATCAGGCTTCTACATGAAGTTTGGGGTGGCAGGTCTTCTTGGCGGAAGGTGCAGTCAAGCGCCTTTCATGATTTTTTTGGTGGGTTTCTGTAGAGGAACCTAGACGTTTTCCATTTGAATTTGGTATAGGTTGGGGTTGTAGAGCATCTAGTACGGCATGTATTGTAGTATAAGATTGTTTCTACGGCATGTATAGGGTTATCATGATGTCTTTATCGGATTTGAAAGAGTCTGTTCATGTCCTTGCAGGTGTGCCGGCCAGAGTGATTTGTGCTCACCATGAGTGCTAGCGTCTGTCTTCCCATGTCCGAAGATGATCAGAGCTCGTGTTGCAGCTACAATGTCTTGTCAGCAATTGCGGCTGATTATGAACCCTTGGTTTTGTGATTACCTTAACTGTTCCCCTTCCTTCTTCGTCTTTATCTGCCTTATTGTTGTAGATTCCTAGTATATGGTAACTTACATAAAATCGTTGAACAAGAACCCAGTAACTGTTCCCCTTCCTTCTTCGTCGTTATCGTAGTTTCCGCTGCCTCCTCGAGCTACGTCCTCGCTCGCCATGGAGGGCTCGGCAGCGGAAGGCAGTGGAATGGGCTTAAGTTTATCAGGTTTTGGGGTTTAGGGTTTTGGGTTTAGGGTTTTGGGTCAATCCCCCCTATGTCAACTTTACTCAAGCAAGCCATTCTAGAGGTTCTTGACGTATGCAGTAGTCGTCCGTAGCAAAGTTGCACTAGTAAGGTTCGTATGGCTTGTAGACAGATTGTGTGCAGTAGTCGCATGGTACTGGTATTGGTGATGGTACTGGCGCCTGTCGTGGTGGTACTGGTGCAGCTTAGAAACTGCACGGAAATGGCACAAGCAGTCGTAGAAGCTGTCCTTTCAGACCCACAGATGCGATGGAACTTCTAACGGCCGCAATGGCATCGCCAATACTCGCAGTCCTTTGCAACATGACAAACATACCGGTAGAATCATGAGGAACTCTTCTGCGACTCCCCAAGGCGTTCGACATGAACATCCGAACCCTAAGCTCTAAACTTTCAACCCTTTAGGGTTTAGGGGCTCTTTTTTTGGGGGGGGGTTTAGGGTTTAGGGTTTTGTGGTTTAGGCTGCCTGGGATTGGGGGAAGCTACTCGGATGCTCTCGGAACTTCATCAAGAATCCTTGCCCTTGAAGGATCAGGGGACTTGCTAAGTAGGGCTTCACAGGGTTTAGAATTTTCTGCAGGTTGTTTACAGGATTTGTGAAGAGACTTAAAAAGGATCAGGGGGCTTAGCAAGAAGGTTATGTTAGAGGTAGGAGAAGCAGCATCAGGGCCATTAGATCGCGACTTAGTCTGAAAACCCTAAGCCTCAAGCCACACCCTGGACCCTTTAGTATAGAACCTATGAACTAGTCGTCCGCGCCTCCAACTGACGGGGTTGGGCGTGGAGGGCTTCCGAATTGAAACCTGAAACCCTAAACCCTAAACTCGAAACCGTGAGGGCTTAGGGCTTTTCGGTTTAGAGCTGCGGGTTCCCCTAAACCCCAAAACCCTAAACTTTGCATACTGCCCCCACTCAGTAACAGTTGAGTAATGTTCATATTATGGATATACAAGGCCCAAAAAATGGTAGCCCTATTATAGACTGTTACTGCATGGGGGCAGTACCCAACCTAAACTCCAACCTCTAAACCCTTAACCCTAAACCCTAAACCCTAAGCCCTAAACCCTAAAGCCTCCACGCTAAACCCTAAACTCTAAACCCTAAGCCCTAAACGCCAAGCCCGAATGCTTTCGGTGCAGGCAAGATCGGTCGGATTCCAAGGATGCTTCGGGGGCTGATGCAAGACTTGAGAAGGGCTTCCATCTAGGGGTCTACTTGGAGGTTCATGGGGAGTTATAACTAGAGGGTTTAGGGTTTATAGGGTTTATTGGGTTTATAGGATTCATAGGGTTTAGAGTGTATATGGTTTAGGGTTTATAGGGTTCAGGGTTTATAAATGGAGTTATAAGTGCCCTAATATAGGAGATAACTACAGTTCCCGCACTTATAACCCTACTTATAACTACCCATGACCCTCCAAGTAGGGTCAGGGGGGGATTTCTGTTGGGTTTTGTAGGGATAGGGAATGTTGTTGTAGCGTTTTTGATTGGAGGGTTTATGAGGTCCTTGTGGGTTTCTTTTCGGGTTGGTATAGGCGATTTCGAATAGCTCCTCCAGGGTTTAGGGTTTCGGGTTTAGGGTGTAGCCGATGCAAGTACAACATGATATACCTCAAGGCCCCATTTCAGTGTCCAGGGCAACTAGCCTAAACCCTAAACCCTAAACCCGAAACCGTGGCTGGGCGTGTATACGTTCGTGAAAATGTGCGCTGCGAAAAATGTTGTTCCAGGCATCCGAGGATTCTGAAATGACCGCAAAAGCCATGATTCACTGGGTTCTTGTTAAGGGATTTAATTGAAGTTATCATAGTAAATAAACCCCATTATATACGATAGATCCCTATTATGGTACCCTAAACCCTAAACCCTAAAGCCTGAAATAAGTCTCTCAGCAAGAACCCAGTTTAGGATTCTGTGCAGATTCCTTTAGGCTCTTCAGGGCTTCTACAGGGGGCCTCGTGGGGGCTATAGGGGGTTTTGGGCAGGAGCTAGGGGTTTTTCGGGGATTTTTTCTCTCTTCGGAGATTGCGGCATTCCGGTCTTCGGAGATTCCGGGATTTAGACATATGGGTGTTTAGGGCTGGAGGGATGTAGGAATTTAAGGTCTAGGTGTCTGTGGACCCGGAGTGGTACAGTGTTTTGGTTGTTCCTGTTCTCGTTGTTCTCGCGGTTGCAGAAATGATGCCTTTGTTGTTCTTCTTGTCGAGTCTCGTGGCTGACCTTTGCCTTGGCTTTTGGCAACTAAACCCAAACCCCTAAAAGCCTCACACCGTAAACCCTAAACCTTAAACCCTAAACCCCAAAAACCCTAAACCTAAACACCCTAAGCCCTAAACCCTAAACCCTAAACCCTAAACCCTAAGCCCTCAACCTAAAAACCCTAAACCCTCAACCCTAAACCCTGAACCACCGAAACGAAGAAAGCTCTTCACTCCGAGGCGGGGGCAGCTCCGCCCCCTCCTTGGCCTCCTTTTCCGAGGCTCGGGTGCTTCCTTTGGGGTTTAGGGTTTAGGGTTTAGGGTTTAGTAGGGGGTTTAGGGCGTTTAGGGTGTTTAGGGTTTAGGGTTTAGGGTTTAGTAGGGGGTTTAGGGCGTTTAGGGTGTTTAGGGTGTTTAGGGTTTAGGGTTTAGTTTACGTTCCTGGTTTTTTCTCAAACAAGGCTTCTAAGGGTTTCTTCAAGCAGGGCTTTAAAGTTTGTTGAAACCGGGCTTTAAGGTCTATTCTAAAAGGGGCTTTAAGGTTTATTCAAACAGGGCTTTAAAGTTTGTTCGAAGAGGGCTGTTAGGTTTATTCAAACAGGGCTTTAAAGCTGTTCAAGGCCATCTACTAGGTTCTCTTTCGGGGGTTGTTGGTAGGGTTGCAAGGGTTCCCCCAATGGCGTTCGACTCTCCCATTGAGAGGTCAAGGGCCTCAAAAGGTAGGATGGCTTAGGGTTTAGGGTTGAGGGTTTAGGGTTTAGGGTTAAGCGTTTAGGGTTTAGGGTTTAGGGTTTAGGGTTGAGGGAGTAGTATTGAGGATCCTCTTTTCATTGGGACGCGAATTCGCAACCCCACTTATAACTACCCATGAACCTCCAAGTAGGGGTCGAGAGGGCTTTGTAGTAGGGCTTCCTAGGTCCTAAGATACAGGCTTTAGGGCTTTGCTGCGCTTTTACGGCCTGACACAGAGCGTATGTGCCTCCTTGAAATTCCAAAGCTACAAAATGCCCCCCTAAAACCCTAAACCCTAAACCATAAACCCAAAACCCTAAACCCGAAAAATTGACACTCCAAAGCCTTGCAAAACGCCTCAACCCTCCAGGCGCGAGGAAAGCCCCAAGGGTTCTAGAAGCAGGTTCAGGAAAGAAGGGTTTAGGGTTTAGGGTTTAGGGGTTTAGGGTTTAGGGGTTTAGGGTTTAGGGCTTAGGGTTTAGGGAACAATCTGATACACATGCGCTACAAGCGCACCAGGCTCCAAGCCACTACAGCTTCCGCAAGGCTTCGACGTTCCTGCGCTCTAAATCCTAAGCTTCCCACCGTAGTGGTGTTCCGACTGCAGCAGGGAGGGAAAGAGCCTTCAAGCAAGAGTCCTAAACCCTAAACTTCAAGCCCTAAATCCCCAATCTTAAGGCCCTAACCGAAACCCTAAACCCTAAACCCTAAACCCAAAGCCCGAACTCTAAACCCTAGGCCCTAAACCCTTAACCTCCATATCCTCAAAGACATGGTCAGGGCCAGCAAAGCCCGCTGCTGGCGGCCATCCGCCGGGAGGTGGAGGCTGGGTCCTCCCCAAGACAGACAGCCCCTAAACCCTAAACCCTAGAACCCTAGAGCCTTGAAACCTAAACCCTAAGCCCTAGACCCTAGAACCCCGTTTAGCACAGTTTTTTTTCGTTTTTGGCGTTTAGGGTTTTAGCATGTTCTAGGGTTTGTCGTAAGGTTTTATGTCGGTTGTGTAAGGCTTGTATGGGTGTTTATGTTTTTCTAGTAGGGTTTGCATGCGCTCCAGGATTCAGGGGTATACTTTTCGTAATATATTCCTTAAGCAAGGGGCATCGGGCTTTCCGACCTTGTTCTTTTGGGGGAATGTTTTTTTTTTAAATAGGGTTTAGGGTAATTTCACTTCGAAGTCTCAGATTCGAAAAAGAGGCGTTCCTGGGTGAAAGGGATCAGAGGTCTAGGGTTCACAGATCCACGTCTAGGGTGTTGAGATGAGGGGCTAAACCCTCTCCCCAAAACCCTTAAACCACTAAACCCTAAACCCCAAACCGAGAAGTTTGGACGTTAGATGTAGTATAGGGGCCTTAATAATCAGAGTAGGGTTTTGGGGTCTATGATACTATACTGATAGTAAGGAACCACCAAAACATTCCAATTATTAAGGCCTTGTTGCAAGACGTGAAGTCATGGGAGATGAGGAGAAGAAGACAAAACTGGCCAAGCAGGAGGGCAAACTTCAGAAATGCAAAGCCAAGTTCGACGAAGAACAGGAGCAGCTGGAATTTGATCGAATTCTGGCAGCAGAGACGCAACGAGCCTTCGAGAATGCACACAAAATATTCAAGGCTGCACACCCGAATGTGCACGTGCCAGACATGATCGGGCCGAGCGGTAGTCTTGGCAGCACCGCTTCACGAGCACCATCAACCCATGGCTTAACGGCGCACCCTTTGGATTCTATACCCGTTAAGGATCCCTAGGCCCTAAACCCTAAACCCTAGACCCTAAACCCTAAACCCTTTTAGGATCCCTTTAAAAGGAACCCCTGTTCTAATTATTCAGGGGGCTTCGGGAAGTGTAGGAGTTGAGGATAGGACTCGGAGGATGAGACGAGGGGGAGTTTATGGGTTTAGGGTTTGGGGTTTAGAGCTTATGGTTTAGGGCTTAGGGTTTAGGGCTTAGAGTTTAGAGTTTAGAGTGCATGGTTTAGGGTTTAGGGTTTGGGGTTTAGGGCTTTGGGTTTAGAGTTTCTGGTTTAGGGTTTAGGGTTTGGGGTTTAGGGCTTTGGGTTTAGAGTTTACGGTTTAGGGTTTATGGTTTAGGGTTCAGGGCTTAGGGCTTGCGGTTTAGGGTTGGAGAGATGCGGGTTTCAAGGTTTCGTGTTCAGGTTCAGTTCATGTGCTGTCCTACTGTCAGTGCGACTTTCACAAAATCTCTGCAATTAGTCTTAGCTCCGTACATCAGTAGAAAGGCAGTTTCGTTTCGTTTTGTTGATTTCACTGGAACCCTACAATGCCCTTAGCTTACCGGTACTAATTATTCAGACGCTAACGTTAGATCCAGGTGGGAAAGCTCAGGTTCGCGCTCAGCCGTGGTTTGTTGTAAAATTGTCGTTCTATGTAGAACTGCGAAGGGAAGAAAGCCCCGTTTGAGGGGGGTTTGAGGGGTGAACACTATGCCCTACTTGAGAATAGTTGGGGTACTTGGGGCGGGACTACACGCCGACGCAAGCGCGTGCTGTGCTTAAATCCTCAACCCTAAACCTTAAACCCTCAACCTTAAGCCCTCAACCCTGGACCTTAAGCCCTCAACCTTAAACCCTGAACCCTAGCCCCTAAGCCCTCAACCTTAAACCCTGAACCCTTACCCGTAAACCCTCAACCTTAAACCCTCAACCCTTCAATCTTAAACTCTCAACCCTAAACCTTAAACCCTCAACCTTAAACCCTCAACCCCAGACCTTAAGCCCTCAACCTTAAACCCTGAATTGCGGAACCTTAAACCCTCAACCCTAAACTCTTAAGCCCTCAACCCTAAACCCTCAACCCTAGACCTTAAAAGCCCTAAACCCTAAACCCTAAGCCCTAAACCCTTAGCCTCCATCTCCAAATTAGGCTCCCTGTTTAGGTCCCCAATATAGAATCCCGGAACCTTGGTTTGGAGGCCTTGGAGGATCGCTTGTTGCTGCGGGTCAGACCTCCGCAAGGGGGGGGGTTTTGTGGATTTAGGGGTTTAGGGCTTCAGGGGTTTTTAAAACAGGCTCAGGGTTTTTGGGGTGTTCTTGGAATCTATCATTGTTGTTGCCTCTCTAGGGCTTCAGGGTTTCGTGCAAATAAATCTTGCGGGTTTAGGCTTTACGTAGTATTTCTAGAGGCCTTCAATTACAGCGTAGAGTTTAGGGATTTAGGTTTTGTTACAGGGTTTAAGTTAATGAGGGTTTCCGGGTTTGGCGGTTCGGGATTTCGGTGTTGTGGTGAGGGTTTAGGGTTGTTCCTCGGGCCTCACATGTCGCTTTCGTTATCACTTTCGTTTGCATATGACAAGCACCACCATGACCATCACCATTGCCCCGCTCAACCACGACGGCCGTCGCCACCACCGCAAAGATCAGGTCCAAAGGATCTCTCTCGTTTGTGCTTGGCTCTTCCTCCTGCTCTGTGCTCTCCATGTTTTGGTTTGTAGGGAATCCAACCTAGGATGTGCCGTCAAGGGTCATCTGCCAGCCTTTGACCATCGCCGGCCGGCCCTTTGGCTTGTTGCGGCCACCGCCTCCACCATTGAGGTGGAGGAGCCCTAAACCCTAAACTCCAAACCCTAAACCAAAAACCCTAAACCCGAAACCCTAAACCCTAAACCCGAAACTGGTGGAGCTGGTCCAGGTCTTCCGACATTTGGGGCTCGGTGTGGGAACACTATCGCAGCTGGGGTCATCGCTGACCTCGAGGAGTGTTTCTGGAAGATGGCCTCTGTCAGAGATTATGTGTTGGCGACATCGGTCCCGTTGGATTGCGCACAATATGGCTCCTGCACCAACGACTTAGTGCCCTCCAAACCCAAAGCGCGAGACCTACGCTTGCCTGCCCCCGAAATCCCTGAAGCCTTACGTGCCTCAACCGCAGAACCCTAATCCAGAGGCCGCAACAACGGAAGTGGCCCTGGAGAAACGGGGACATAACATGACGACGAGTGAGTCCCTTAATCTCAATATCTAGCATCAAACTGCACTGAAAAGGCTCGCGGGTGGCTGATAAGCAAGCTGAAAGGTGCATTCATTGGTGTTGGATCTGATCTACTTAAAGGCTCGCGGACCGAAATCCGTGCTTGACGCAGCCTATTCAGCCTCTACATCCCCTGAATCCTACACCGTCCCAGAACATCCTGCAACACCCTAAACCCTAAATCCTCAATCAAACCCTAAACCCTAAACCCTAAACCCTAAACTCCAAAAAAAGCCCTAAACCCTAAATCCGCAAACCCTAAGCCCCGAACCTTAGCCAGCAACACCCAAGCGCTAAACTGAGTTTTCTCGCAAAATGCGATGCTTCAAACCCAGAGAGCCCAATACGTACCCCTTCGTTAAGGAATATACTTTAAATCATAATATTCATGCCCAAGGTATATTCCTTAATTCAGGGTATTAGGCTCTCTGGGAAAGGGACCGTAAGAGCACGCTCCCGTAAAGATACCTTTAAAGCTCCTGAGAGTTATTTTGTTTTGCTTTTGGTTTGTGGTGTCAGCTATAAGGATCTTGAAGATGCTCACTTGGCTTGCCTTCTAAGGGGAGTGGACATACCAGTCCCTCAAAAGCTTTGTGCAAACTGGACTTACGTTTTACCGATACCAGCAGTCATGGAGAAACACTGCCACAAAACCCAGACCTAAACCTCAAACCCTGACACAACACATGCCCAGACCCCCCAAACCCTCACGGTTTGGGGTTTAGGGTTCACTTCGAGGTTCATGGGTAGTTATAAGTAGGGTTATAAGTAGGGTAACTGTAGTTATGACCCATATTAAGGGAAGTTACATCCCCACTTATAACTAACCATGAACCTCCAAACCCTAACCCTAAACCCTAAACCCTAAACCCTAAACAGGGTTCTCATCACTTCCGTTTTTGGGCCGAGCCTTCGATCTGCCAGATCACCCGATTGGAACGTCAGAGCCTGGACACATCGGCGGCCGTCATCTCAGACGACCTGTTGTAGGGTTTAGGGTTCAGGGCTCAGGGTTTAGAGCTTAGGGTTTAGGGTTTAGGGGTTAAGGGTTGAATACAAGGGCCTCAGTTACGAATGCTCTTCCTTGGGGTTCCTTTCCGATTCCTTTCAAAGGGTCCGATACGGGTTATTATAACGGATTTAATGGCTAGGGTTCACAATAGCTGCCTTAGTTACGAGTCCTTTTCCTCAGGGTTTAACATATTTTTAATACCAACATGTACCCCAAACCCTAACTTAATTGTCAAGCTCCCCAAACTTAGGTGGCTTGAGTTACTCCTAAGGCTTAAACCCTAAACCAATGCCCCGAAACCACCGCACACCCTAGACCCTAAACCCAAAACCCTAAACCCTGAACCCTATGAGCCCTATAAGCCCTATAAGCCCTATAAATAACCCCTATAAACCCTATAAATAACCCCTATAAACCCTGTAAATACACCCTATAAGCCCTATAAATAACCCCTATAAACCATGAAAAAATAAAAAAACATGAACCCTATAAACCCTATAAGCCCCACTTATAACTACCCATGAACCTCCAAGTAGGAGTGTTCGGCTTCGGGGCTCGCCAGGTAGAGCTCTGAAGGTTTTGGCTGGGGGTTCCTAGAGTGATTAGGATTTTTTAGGGGGTTTAGGGTTTCAGGTAGGTAGGGTTTTTAGGAGTTTAGGGTTTCAGGCAGGATTTTAGGAGTTTAGGGTTTTAGTTTTTTTGTTGAAGGGGTTTCAGGCTTGTCAGGCTTGTTTCGAGAGTTTTGAGAGTTTAGCTTCCGCACTACCCTAAACCCGAAACCCCAATCCAGTTGCTTCGGGCCTTCCGAAATCAGGGCTGCAGGGATCAGGGATTCGGTTTAGAGTTCTAGTGTCACTCGAGGCTTATGATAGACTCGAATTGTTGAGGGCGTAGCACATGGCATCTTTGTGCAACTAGTCGCAATCGTTACGACAGCATCCTAAACCTCAAACTCTAGACCCCTAGATATGTATATACATGTATTTATATGCATATATACATATATACTTATATATATATATATACATACATGTGTATACATATATACATGTATATACATATATACATGTATATACATATATATATATGTATCGACATATACACATATATACATATACACATATATATATAAATAGATACAGATATACAAAAATACAGATATACAAAAATACAGATATACAAAAATACAGATATACAAAAATACAGATATACAAAAATACAGATATACAAAAATACATATATACATATATA
>CAJNJA010013902.1:0-10889 GCA_905231915.1 Symbiodinium necroappetens | reverse complement strand
AGGGCTTTAGGGTCTTAGGGTTGTAGGTTTGTAGGGATTTACGGTTTTAGGGTTGTAGGTTTGTAGGGATTTACGGTTTTAGGGTTTTAGGGCTTTAGGGCTTTAGGGCTTTAGGGTTTCAGGGCTTTAGGGTTTTAGGGTTTTAAGGGCTTAGGGTTTAGCTAGGATCTTGGCTCCAAACCTTGCAGCCTCTGCTCTGCGGCCAGAAGACCGGGGGAGTCACCGGGGCCTTGAGAAAGAAGCACGCCCTAAAAGCCTCCACAAGGGGCGGTTAGGGTTTAAGGCTTAGGGTTTAGGGTCTAGGGTTTAGGGTGTAGGGGTTTAGGGTCTAGGGTTTAGGGCTTAGGGTTTAGGGTTTAGGGTTTAGGGTGTAACCGAACAACTGTTTAAATAACAACTCCCCCGCCCCCTCCCCCCAAAAAAAAACACACAAAAAACAAAAGAGCAACCTAAGCCCTAAACTCCGAACCTTCAACCTGCCCCAAGCCCGAAGCCCTACTAAACCCTAAGCCATGAGCCCTAAGCCCTAACCCTTAAGCAAAACCCGGTTTAGGGCTCAGAAAAGCCCCCAGCCTTGTTAAGGCATGTACTTCAGCAAGTTCAAGCTGGGCAGCACCTTTTCTGAGTTTGTGGAGAGCAGAGATCAGGGTTTAGGCATTTAGGGTTTAGGGTATTGAGGGTTTTAGGGTTTGGGGTTTTAGGATTTAAGGATTTAGGGTTTTAGGTTTAGGGATTTAGGGTTTTGGGGTTTAGGGCATCTGCTTCGGAGATCGGAGCCGCAGATTTTAGGTCTAAGGTCGGGGAGTTTTCGGACAAGCAGCATGTATGGTTCCTTGTTCTAGGCAGAAGGGCGTGACATTGAGAATCAAGGTTGGAAGGATTTTCGACAGTCGGCGGGGGCCGAAGATCCTGAAATGCGTTGGGTTCGGGACGGCAATGCGGGCTTTCGGGCTCCTGTCTGCGGGCCTTTTCACTTACACTTGGCAGCAGCAGTGTCAGCGACAGCAGCAATCACAGCAATACCATCCAGCACCCCCCCTAAACCCCTAAACCCTTAAACCCTAAACCCTAAACCCCTAAATCCCTAAACCCCTAAATCCCTAAACCCCTAAATCCCTAAAACCCTAAACCCCTAAATCAAACCCTAAGGAGTCTATCTTAGTGTGGCTGAGATTCTCCTTCCCACCCCGCGAGCCGGGTCTCGGCCGTGTGTGGGCTTTGCATCCTTGGGCTCTTTAGGGTTTAGGGGTTTAGGGGTTGAGGGGTTTAGGGTTTAGGGTTTAGGGTTTGGGGTTTAGGGGTTGAGGGGTTTGGGTTTTATGGTTTAGGGGTTTTAGGCCTTAGGGTACCTATATCTATAGCTTGAACCTGGCCTTTCGTTGCAAAGTCCCGGCCCCCCCCCCCCCCCAGACTCTAAGCATGTAGGCACAACCCGGTCTAAACATCCTGCAGCACGCCGAGAGGACCCATAGCCCGGGCCCCAATTTCGTAGTACAAGGGCCCTACTGATCAGTAGAGCTTATGTTCTACAATTTCTATATACAGGGTGCGCAAGCCTGGACCCAAAACCCTAAACCCCAAACCCTATGCCCTAAAACCCTGAACCTCAAACCCTAAGCCCTATGTACCCTAAACTCCCCACCTGTAGGTTCCTTTAACAAAGCTTGCCAAGAGACGAGGCAAGAGTCCCCAGTTTGGGCCTATCAAGATCTCGGAGGCGCTTTTTTTTTTGGGGGAGGGGGGTTTAGGGTTTAGGGTCTAGGGTTTAGGGGGGGTTTGGGTTTCAGGGTTTAGGGCTTAAGGGTCTAGGGGTTGGATGTTTAGGGTTTAGGGCTTAAGGGTGTTATGGGTTAGGGTTTAGGGTTTGGGGTTGAGGGTTTGGGATAGCTTTGTCTTTTGGGATGGCTGTGTTGTGGCTACGGCGTGCAGTATTTGGTACGTAACTACTCATGGTTCTTATTTGTTGTTCGTATTCGGTTCTTCCCCGCTGATGTGAACCCTAAACCCTAAACCCTAAACCGTTACAGTGATGTAGATCATTATGGCTGCTGGCCTAAACCCTTCATACCTCCAACTAAACCTCCAAACCCTAACCCTAAACCCCCAAACCCCAAGACCTAAATCACCAACAAAAAGCCGAAAGCCCCCCAACAAAAAGCCGTGGATTTGCGTGGCATTTGGCACGGCGTTCCCCGGGTGTGGGGTGCTCTGAGGTTGAGAAGGTTTCAGGCGCAGGGGCCTGGGCGTCGGCCGCAAAACAACCCTCAAAGGCTCCGTTTTTAAGGAATATAGGCCTTAAATTTAGAGTTTAGGGTTTGGGGTTTAGGGCCTTAAAGCATCTTAGGGATCCTATTTATTTAGAGTTGAGGGTTCAGGGTTAAGGGCCTTAAAGCATCTTAGGGATCCTATTTCTAACTTAAGGTATGCTTCGTAACGAATTCCGGGGGCTTTTCCTTCAGATTCCAGGGCCTGAGGATTATCTGGTTCAAGGTCTCTTCCCTTAGGGTTTAGGGTTTAGGGCTCTCTAGGGTCTAGCGGTGTTGGGTTCGAGGCGATTTAACCATACTTCTAACTACTCATCACAGGGCTGTCATTAGATAGCAAGCCTGGGGTGTCTGAGCAGAAATGGGTTCCTAAGGAGTCGTCAGGTTTGCTTGAGGCCTGGAGGCCCTGAGCGCAGAACTCTCTTAGCCCTGCACCCCACTTCCTGACCCAAAATCCGAAAACCTAAAGCCGCACAGCCCTACTCATACTCCAAATCACCCTGGAACTCCACATCCCCCAGCGAGCCTTTAAGCTCTAAGCCCTATAAACCCTAGACCCTAGCCTTAGGTTGAATCCTTAAACCCAAATCTCGGCATTGAGCCTCTAACCCCAAGTCCCCGAAATGAATCCGACATGGTTTAGGGTTTAGGGCTTTGGAGTTTTAGGATTTAGTAGGATTTAGGGCATCATGCTTTTAGAGTTTTGGGGTCTTAGGGTTTAGGGTTTCTGGGGTTTTGGGGCTTCAGGGTGTTGGGGCTTGAGGGTTTAAAGTTTTAGGGTGCAGGCTTATAGGAATTGGGATTGAGGGTCTTTAGGTTTTAGTCTTTTAGGATTATGGGGGTCTTAGGTTTTTATTTTCAGGTTTTAGTGTTTTGGGTTTTTAGGGTTTTGAAAGGTCTTTTTAGGGGTTCTTAGGGATTTTAGGGGCTCTGGGCAGTTTCGAGGCCCCGCCGCGCTGGAAGGACGGCAAGGATTCACCGGACATCACGCAGGGGTGGCCTGGCTGGAAGGGTTGGTTTTTGGGGTTTTAGGCTTTTTAGGGTGTTTAGGGTTTTTTTGGGGTTTTGGGGGTTTCTAAAATTTAGGGTTTTAGGGTTTAGGGTTTTTAGGGTTTAGGGAACAGTTGGATGGTTTCGGCTTTTGTGGAGTAAGTGGCTTGGGCCTGCTAGTCCCCTACACCCAAACCTCCGACTCTGATTACTGAAGCCCATTCTTACGCGTTACAAAACGTCCAATGAAACCTTATACAACCCTTGTAAGATCACCTAGAAACCCTTAAACCCCTACTAGGAAAGTTTTAAGCTTCCCGTATGCTTCCTGTGGAGCTACCAATTCATATACACTTTTAGGGGCCCCAAAACTACAACCCAGCCTAATCTAGGGGCCTCAATAATTACCCATACTATTTTGGAGGTTCCTTTTTATAATTATAGTATAATGGGCCCCAAAACCCTATTCTAATTATTAAGGCCCCTATATTATAAGATCATCTGTTTATTGCAGAGAGAGCGGAGGTCGGAGATCCGCCTCGGCGTCCGCCTCGACTCCGAGTCGGAGATCGAGCTCTCCGTGATGAAAATGAAGGCCAGGGCTGCTTGGGGGGTAGGAGACAGAGAAGGAGGTAAAAAGCGAAAGTAATGAAGGATGAGGAGGAGCAGCGCAGGAGGAAGACGAGGAGGAACAGGAGGAGGAGGAGGAGGAGCAAGAATCGGAACAGGAGTAGAAGTATTAGTAGTGGTGATTGTATTTCTAGTAGTAGTAGTTGTAGTCGTTGTCGTAGTCGTAGTCGTCGTCGTAGTGGTACATGTACTGGCACTAGTGCTAACGGGTAGTGGTAACCGGGTAGTAGAAGGCGCATGATCATTCATGAACATTGCCAGTGTCGCCATGTCATCTTCCCCTCCTCATCCTCCTCCGCCTCACCATCATCGCCATCACCACCATCACAATCTTCATCATCATCATCATCATCACCATCACCATCATCATTATCATCGTCATCATCATCATCATCATCACCACAATCATCATCATCGCCACCGCCATCATCATCATCATCGTCATCATCACCATTATCACCATCACCATCAGGAGCAGCGTCACCATCACCGTCACCATCATCATCTGCATCATCATCATCATCATCATCATCATCATGGCCTCGCCACATCACCATCACCGCCACCGTCACCATCAGCGTCACCACCATCACCATCACCATCATCATCATCATCATCATGACCATCACCACCATCATCAACGTCACCGCCAACGTCACCATCAGCGTCACCACCAGCGTCGTCATCATCATCATCATCATCACCATCATCATCATCGTCGTCGTCATCATCATCAGCATCATCATCATCATCATCAGCATCGTCGTCATCATCGTCATCATCATCCCCAACCGCATATCGTGCCATTCATGTCAAAATCCGGTTTATAAGAACTTTTCGATTCTAGTTAAACAGTTACCCAAGTTGCAACCCTTCTTGTCGAGTACTCGTGAACCTCCAAAATAGTGAGCTTCAGAAAAGCGACGCCAACCTCGACCTTAAGCAGTAGGGTCCTAAATATGAGGACTCCGAACGCGACCCTCCCAGCCCTGCTTCCGAGGTTGGCATCCACCGTCTTCAGGTTCGGGGCGAGATTGCTCTCCGATTCGAGCCCCTTCTGGGCCAGACGCCTGTGCCCGGGACTAAGGATGCCATGCAAGCTTTCAGATCCGCTCTTTAAAAGGGCCTCCTTAAAGGGTTCTAGAGGGCTCCTTTAAGGGTTCTATAGGGCTCCTTAAAGGGTTCTAGAGGGCTCCTTAAAGGGTTCTAGAGGGCTCCTTAAAGGGTTCTAGAGGGCTCCTTCAAGGGTTCTAGAGGGCTCCTTAAAGGGTTCTATAGGGCTCCTTAAAGGGCTCCTAAAGGGTTCTATAGGGCTCCTTTAAGGGTTCTATAGGGCTCCTGCAAGAGGTTCATGCCCTAGACAGCTTTGGCTTATTTTGGGACATTTCTGTGCAGAAAAGCCCATTATGGCGCACGTTTCGAGCAGCAAAGGAAGCCCAGGCCTTCAACCTTCTCGTCGAGATAATGGGTTTTGTTTCTGGGTTTATAGGGTTTATTGAGATAAAGGCTCAGGCTTTGGATAGTGTTTCGAACTCAGGGAGTTCAGGGCGTAGTAAGAGCAGCATGAGCTTGGTGCCTGCATGGGCGAGAAGGCTTCGTTTTGCGAGCTTCCCACGAGATCTACTCGATCCTCTGGTCTGGTGCTCATGATAGCAAACAACATGGTGGCAAGAGTAGAAATGACAGTAGTAGTAATAGTAGTCGGAAGGATAAGAATGTCATAAGACAAGTAAGAGTAAGAGGAATGGTAAGGGTCGGATTAGCATGGCAATGATATCGCAAAAGCCCTAAACCCTAAACCCTAAGCGCTATGTCCCGAAGGAGCAGGGTCATTAGCGCGGAGAGCTTTTGGATTCAGGGTTTAGAGGTCGATCATAGGGGCCAGTGGAACTGGTATCAGCATTCCGTGGGGTTCCCTCATACAATTCCAGCAACAAATATTCCTGACGGTTCTTTTTTGTAGTCCTCGTGTGATGTACCCCTCAAGCCCTTGCGGCCCCCAAATCTAGCTGGCTAAACCCTAAACCCTAAACCTGTAAAGCACTAAGTCGCTAGTCAAAGCTCTGTGAAGCAACGAAGGGTAACAAGGGTGGAGGAAACGATCTCTGCACAAAGACCTGCCCAAACGGGCTCTCTTGGACGTAACCCAGGAAAAAGGTCCTCAAAAAAAAGCCTTAGAAGCCCTAAACCCTCAACCTTATGAGCCCTACACCCTAAAACCCTGCACCCTAAACCCCCTTTTTTGTGTACAAGCCAACCGAAGCTTCAATCCCCAAAGCCAGGGGTGGTTCCGGAAGCTTCGTATTGAAGCTCTGAAGCTCCAGTCTTCCCTCAACCCTCAACCCTAAACCTTAAGAAACCCTAAACCTTAGAAGCCCTAAATCCTAAACCTTAAACCATAAAACCCTAAACCCTAAACCTTAAACCTGGAGAAACCCTAAACCCTAAACCTGAGAGACCCTAAACCCTAAACCCTAAACCTTAAACCATAAAGCCCTAGGCCCTAAACCTAAATAAAAGCCTTAAGCCCTAAACGCTAAACCCTAAACCCTAAACCTGAAAACCCTAAACTCTAAACTCTAAATCCTCAACCATGAGCTTCGGAGCGCCAGTGGATTTCCCTAAACCCCGAAGCCCCAACCTTAGAATCCCGGACCCATGGATTTGATTAAAGCGTTTTGCAGGTCGCTTCTCAAACCCTTTCCCGAAGCCCTAGACCTTAAACGCTATAACCCTAAACCCTCAGCCCTAAACCGAAAAACCGTAAACCCTCAACCCCTAACCCTAAACCCCTAAACCCTGAAACCCTGAACCTAAACCCTAAACCCTAAACCCGTAAACCCCTAACCCTCAACCCCTAACCCTAAAGCCCCTAAACCCTGAAACCCTAAGCCTTTCTGAGCGCCACAAGGCTGGGTGGCCTGGTGATCTCCTTCTTGAACCCGCCGAAGCTGGCAATGGCCAGCCCCCGAAACTGTCTGGGTTCAGGGTTTAGGGTTCAGGGTTCGGGGTTTAGGGTTTAGGGTTTAAGGTTCAGGGTTTAGGGTTTAGGGTTTAGGGGTTAGGTTTCAGGGTTTAGGGTTTAGGGTTCAGGGTTCGGGGTTTCAGTTATCCGGGTTAAGGTTTGATGGGTTTGGGGTTTAGGGTTGGGGGTGTGCGGTTTCGGGGGTTTTTAGAGCGCCCTCAATCCTGGAATCTTTTGCTCCAAATCCTGAAAAATCAAACTGCGCTGCACTGCCACAAATTAAGCCTGTCATGTGGCCGGTTTAGGGTGTAGGGTTTAGGGTTTAGGGCTTCACCCTAAGCCCATGAATATGGAAGTCTTAGTCTTCAAGGTTCCATACTGCAGCATCGCCCCCCCAAACCCAAGTCAAATTCCCCAGGGCCCTCAATTGCCATAAAAACCCCAAACCTCAAGCCCACGAGATCCCAAACCCTAAATAAAGCCGAACCCTAAACCTGAAGCCCGAAACCCACGACCCAAAACTACAAAGCCAAAGCCGTAAACCCTACACCCGAAACCCTAGACCAACAAAGCCCTAAACGCTGAACCCTAAACCCTAAACCCTAAACCCCTGAAGCCCCAAAACCCTAAACCCTGAAGCCGGACCCTGAAACTCATAGGCCACACCCGTAGACCCTCTTAGGGAGGTCCTTAAAGGGATCTATAGGGGTTTCTTGTTGTAGGGTATCTAGACGGGTGCTATGAGGGTTGAAGTTGCGTAGTTGTCTGAATTAGGGTCCCTTGTAATTGGGTCCATACTTCACGCCCCTAAGCACTCATGACGTGCTGTCCGACAAGACCGCAGCCCCTAAACCCCAAACCTTGCAGAACCCTCCGAAAGGAGTACAAGTTCCTGGCTTCCCTGGTGGGCAACTCGACGCTGGAGCCCACGGTGAAGTCCGCCATCGACCGGGCGTTGGCGAAGGTCAGGGATTAGGCTTCATGATGTAGGATTGTAGGGTTGGGTTTGGGGTTTAGAGTTTGGAGTTGAGGGTTGAAGTTTTCGGGGTTTTGGATTGTTGTGTTGGAGTTTAAGGTTTTGATTTTGGCTGTTGCTTCTCAGAATCCAGGCGTTTCGGTTCAGGGCTTTTGGGGGTTCTAAACCCTAAACCCTTAACCCTTAACCCTTAAACCTTAAACCCTACACCCTAAAAGCCTTAACAACCCTAAAACACCTAAACCCTAAAAAACCTAAACCCTAAACCACGGTGCTTTTTGTTAAGCTGATCTCGGGATCTTCCGGGTGGTGCGGCGTCGGCGACGCCTTTGCCCTCTGTGGGACTTCGGTGCTTCGGCTCCGGGGCTAGGGTTTAGGGGTTAGGGGTTAGGGTTTAGGGTTCAAGGTTCAGGGTTTAGGGTTTAGGGTTTTTATTGCTATTTGTGCTATTACTGTTATTACTATTTTTGCGTTAATTATTTGCTATTAGTGCTAATTATTACTGTTATTACCATAATTACGGTTATTACCATTATTACCATTTCTGTTATTACCATTATTACTATTACTTTTTTTGCTGTTATTACTTTTTTGCTGTTGTTGTTGTTGTTATTATTATTATTGCAATGATTATGGTGTTGTGATTCCGAACCCTTGAGGAGCCCTGGAATCTGCTCGCTTTCACCGCAGGCCCTTAACAAGAGGGGCCTTCATAATTACCTATACTATTTTTGGGGGGTTCCTTATTGTCCTTATAGTATAGTATTTTGTACCCCCCCCAAAACCCGATTCTATTTATTAAGGCCCCTCCGTGACGCCCTAAACCCTAAACCCTAAACCGAAACCCAAACCCAAAGAGGCGCTGGTGATGCCCAATGTCATCTCGATCCCAATCGGCAGTGAGGAGACGCCTGGAAAGATCTCAAGCACAGGCTTCAGGGTTTTAGGGGTTTAGGGGTTTAGGGGTTTTAGGGGTTTTAGGGGTTTTAGGGGTTTTAGGGGTTTAGGGTTTTAGGGTTTAGGGTTTAGGGTTTAGATGTTTAGAGGTTTAGGGTGAGGGCCCAAGCACTCAAAAGCCCTACGCCATGGATCCTTGCTTTACGTCTCCTTGGAAAGTCAGCCCACAAGCCCCTCTACGTTTTCCTCAAGATTCGGTCCCCCCCTCTAGGAACAGGGACTGTCGGCTTTGCACCGCTGTGCACCAAGTGCAGGATCCGTCGCCAAAACAGAAGACGGGCTCAAGAGTATCATGGCATAGAGTAGACTAGAGTATAGTAGAACAGAATAAAGTTCTCCCGAAAACCCAAAACACAAGTCTCGCTCTTCATTTGCAAGATGCTTGCTATCCTCAAGCAGACAGCTCACCTGCAAAGGAAGGGTGTAGATCGCGCTCTCTTGCGAAGCCCTCGGCCGAGACTTGGGTGACAATGTGAATCCGTGACCATTTCAGGGTTTCAGCCTTGGGACTAGTGGAAGATTACGAGCATCAGGAATTGAATCGATGGGGTATGAGTGAGCTAGCTCTAGATAGTGATTTTTGCTATCCTGGCCACGGTACTTGGAACCCTGCTGATAACCAACCAAAAAGCTTCAAGACTTGGCAACAGGAACATCGATACGAATGGTAATCGAAGGAGAACTCGGACAAACTTCTCGCCACCACCACCCGGACCGGCACCAACATCTTCGCCGTCCTCGTCCTCCTCCTCCAAATCCACCTCCAAATTCCCCTCCTCCTGTCCTCATTATTCGCGTCACTGTCATCCTCCTCATCCTCATCCACATCCACATCCTCATCCTCCTCCTCATCCTCATCCTCCTGATCCTCCCCATCCTCCTACTCATCATCATCGTCATCGTCATCGTCATCAACATCGTCATCGGCATCATCATCATCATCATCAACAACGTCCTCCTCCTCCTCCTCCTCCTCCGCCTCCTCCTCCTCCTCCTCCTCATCATCGTCATCGTGATCGTCATCGCCAACGCTATCGTCGTCATCGTCATCGTCATCGTCATCCTCCTCATCATCATCATCATCATCGTCATCATCATCATCATCATCAACGTCCTCCTTCTCCTCCTCGTCCTCCTCCTCTTCGTCGTCCTCCTCATCACCATCGTCATCGCCATCGTCATCGTCATCATCGTCAACACCAGTATCATCATCATCGTATTTGCGTTGTCCTCCTCCTCCTGCTCCTCCTCCTCTCATCATCATCTTCTTCATCATCGTCATCGTCGTCGGCATCGTCAGCATCATCAGTGAACAAGGCGTCACTGGATTAGTTGCCCGGTTCACCCATTTACGTTGGAGCTGACACTTCTGTGCCTCCTAGTCCACCCAAACCCGACACCGGCCCTTGTGTGCCAGGCAGTCAGCAAAGCTCTTCAGCCGATACCCTCCCAGCATACCATGTTAGCCGTTTCGCCCTGGAGCGTAAACCCAAACCCGGAACTCCAACAGTGGAATTCCTTCCCGCAGCCCCCAAAAAGCCCAACGCCCTAAAGCTTACACTTTCAGAGCCCTCAAGCTCTCCTGAAGCTCCCGAGCCCTCCGCCCACAAGCCTGCAAGCTCTCGAAACCCAGAAGCCCACGCCCAAAGCCTAGACCCTCCGGAAACGGAAAAGCCCAGACCCTCCATAAACTAAACCTTAAACCATAAGCCCTAAACAAGGCAGCAAAAAACACCAAGTGACCCGAAAGGCTTGGACTCATCCGCATCCGAGTGAAGGCAGCGCACGGTTTACCAGGCTGGGCTAGGGCTTGGGCTTGGGCGTGGGAATTAAAGGGGTGCCGGGTTTTGGGGGCTTAAGGAGGGGAAATAGGGTTGTAATATAGGGTTTAGAGTTTGGGGTCTTTAGGGGTTCTGCGAGTTTCAGAAGCCCCTAAACCCTAAACTCTAATCGGTGTTGGACTTTTGGGGGATTTTGGGATCCTCGGGAGTCCAGGTTTAGGGCTCTAGGATTTTTCGGTGCATTTAGGGCTTAAGGCTTGAGGGTGTAGGGTTTCGGGGTGGGCGGCCCCAGGCTCGATCTAGAGATTTAGGGCTTTAAGGTTTAG
>CAJNJA010013901.1:0-12443 GCA_905231915.1 Symbiodinium necroappetens | reverse complement strand
GGGGGGGGGGGGGGGGGGGGGATCGATGTTCATGTCTGAATGTATGGGTTTTCGGTTTCTTGTGGCATCGCTAGAATTCTAGCACAATTGTCCCCCAAGCCCTGTTCTCACTATGAAGAGTTATTAATTCATTATGTAAGGGTACCTATATAGCTTGTTTGGAGAGCTCGTAGACCTTAGGGGTTGCTTGAGAACCCCCCAAAGAAGATGTTATCCGGTTTTATTGCGCTTTATGGCTCCAATACCAAGCTGTTGTGGGAAGATGGTGCATGAAGCTGCTAGTGTTGGTAGCCCCGGAATTCCTTTGAAGGCGGCGAGGTATGTGCCGATGCATTTACGCATCGCTCGATGAGCAGGGCGGTTTATTGCTTGTCAAAGCGGAGAGACATCTTCCAGCCTTGGTTTTTTGGGAGATCAGACTCGTGTCCAGGTCCCAGGTTTATGCCGGAACTGCATTCGTGTCCCAACGTATGCATACTGGAGCTATGGCTTCAGCTGAGTTCAAGACCAATCCCTGGGAGGATGTGACGACTTTGACGATGGCATCCTGGTGTCAGGGCTATCGAGACCGACGGACCACAAGAAGGCTGAAAGCCTGTAGACGCCTCGCCCCTCGGAAGCCCTCATAGCTATCGGAAAGCCTCGGTGGTCGCCGACAGCCTGTGCAGTTGGGTTGGTACGCCTCTCTGGCCAGGATATTTTCAGATGCCGACTTGACCACCATGAGGATCAACAGCACCACACGAGGCTGCTGCAGCAGGCGCGAGCAGCAGGCGAAGAACTCCGATCATCGAGCATGGGGTATTTCCTTAGAACCCTAAACCCTAAACCCTAGAAGAACCTTAGGAAATGCTCGAGCAGACGAAGGAAAATAGAGGGCGCTGGCCTTTGCCAGCACTCCCAGAGGGCGCATGGTAATTAGGGTTTTAAAGGTTTAGGGTTCAGGGTTTAGGGGTTTAGGGTTTGGGGTAAACGGTTTAGGGTTTTCGTGTTGCCTTGGTGAGTGCTCTCTTCCGGATTCACCTTGTCAGACTTGGCTTCCTGGGCAGGTTGCAAGTTGACAGTCCTTCACATGACACTTGAGCCTTTTTTTTTGCTGGGGGAAGGTTATCGGTTATAGTACAATACAATTACAAGATAATCTAATATGATATACTACCCTATAATCTAATTAAAGATGAATGCCAAAGATGTATGCCTACTAAACCTGGCTCCCCTTGGAGACCGGAAACGGCTTGGGGCAACTTGGGACCGTGCGTGGCAGGATGCGGAAGGGTTTGCGGAAGCGATGCCTCCGTGGAAGGTCTGCAGATAAGCAGGTTTGTAACAGTAGAGCATAAATTAGGGTTCAGGGTTTAGGGTTTAGGAAGCTTGTGAGCTACGAGGTTTGCACTGCAAGCTGCCAAACAACGAACTTCAAGCTCTGCTGCGTGGTTTAAGGATTCTGCAGACTGTGGTGTGGGCTTATAGCATATTATACAGGCTCCTAGGTTGCTGCATTTTCGAAGAGTAGGATTCCAACCGTACAATTGTTTGGATTTACAGCAGGATGCAAATCCAAATCTTTCAACCTTGGACGTTCCACCTCAAGCCCCACTGTAGTGCATTTTGGGATCCTGTGTTAAGACTGTAAGAAGTCCGTGAAGCCACGCATTCCTCATGGTAAAGGACAACCAACAGACGCTTAAGTCTTTAACTCTGTAACTTGAAGACAAACCACATTCGCTGGGGCCCTAAGCTCCTTTGCCCACCCTATAGACTATAAACCCTAATTAAGCCTCTAGCCCCTAAACCCTAAACCCCAAACCCCGTAAACCCTAAACCCTAAACTCTAATTGAAAACTCTAATTAAGCCTGTAGCCCCTGAGTCCATAAAGCCTAAACTTGCAGAGTGCGCAGAAAATGCAGGAAGACGGCCAAGCCGCCCGCGAAGTCTCTCAGGCAACAGCGTGCCCTTAAAGAAGACAGGATGAGAAGAATTAGAACAGGGTACTGTGAATACGTAGTTACAAAGGAGCCCTGGTTTCTATTTCTTCAGGCCATCATATCACAGGACGCTAAACCCTAAACCCTAAAGCCCTAATCCCTAAACCCTAAACCCTAAGCCCTAAACCCTAAGCCCTAAACCCTAAGCCCTAAACCCTAAACCCTCAACTCTAACCCCAAAGAAGGGATTTCAGACCTTGGTGGCTTAAAGGTCTGGGCTCGAAGCAGAGCTGGGAATCAACTTCCTAGGCTTGCGAAGGTTGGTTTAGGGATTCCTTTGAAGGTTAATGGGTCTAAACCCTAAACCCTAAGCCCTAAGCCCTAAACCCTAAATTTACAGGGTTTAGGAAGTTCTCATAAGATTTTCGATTCGGCTCTTTCGTGTCTGGGCTGGGGGTCTCTTCAAGGCTTCCTTCCTAAACTCTGAACCATAAAGCTTTGCCCAAACCCCTGTTTGCAGTAATCAATTTTGGGGAGCCCCCGTTGGCATGAGGGTCCTATTACCCTAAACTTGGCCCTAAATCCTGAACCCTAAGCCTAAACCCCTAATCCTAGCAGGACACTGTTGTATCCAACATGTAATCCTGGAGGTTCTGGGTAGGCGTTTTGACTTTCTGCCTCGCTGAGCTCCGAGAGAGCGAGGTGTTGCTTTCTTTAGGTAGGGTTTAGGGTTTAGCGTTTAGGGTTTAGGGTTTAGGGTAGGGTCAGGTTCAGTATTCAGGGTTTCGGACTTCGAGTTATTGCTTGGATGTTACTTTCGGGCTGAGGGTTTGCTTCTCCCCTTTTTTCTCTGTGGTGTCGCCTTAACCCCAAAACGCCTAAACTCCCTGAGCCAGAGCTCCCGGCTTGCTCTTTGCCGTGGAAGAACGGCCCTGGTTTTGGGCTATGGGGCTTAGGGCCAAAAAGTTCAGGGTTTCCCTAGGCCCCAAAGGACCCTACCTTTTTAAGGAGTTATATATAAGGAAATAAAATCAAAATAAGGAGCCCTCTTAAAAAGGGAGGTTCTTCAGGGTCCAGGTAGGGTTTATAGGGCCCCCAAACCCTACCTGTCGCGCAAGTTTCCGGGAGCAGGGTTCAGAGTTCGGAGTTTGAGAGCTGGAACCAGAGGTGCTGGATGTTGAGGAGCTACAAACCCTATAAAGGGTTTAGGGTTTAGGGTTTTCAAGTTATTTAAGTCAAAGCCTCAAAAACAGTTTCAATGATGCGCTGGGAAGGCGCACCATCACTTCGAAAGCGAAGCGCGTGGGCACGACCAGGGCCTCACAAGGCGTTTGGGCTTGTCAGAGAGCCTTGAGATGTCAGCGCTTTAAAGCTTAAAGACGGAATGAACCCTAAAAGGGTTTCAGGTTCATAAACCATATAGGGATTCTTAGTATAAGGATATAGGGCCCCTACTTTTAAGGGTCATTTGGTCCTTAAGGTAAGGTTTGTGTGCCCTCCCAGACCTGGCTTATATTTTGCGTGAAGCATCATGGAGCACGGGCTCGTAAGAAGCGTTCATGATTTTCAAGATGGTGCCAGGGATTCAAGATGTAGAGTGTGGTCATGGGCCTGAAGCTTGTGGGCCATCGCACCCTGACAGCCGCACGCAACTAAGCCATGCAACCCAAGCCTTACTTATGCCCTAACCCCCCAGGTACCTACTATAATTATATAGGATACTAGAGCCTCCAGAGGGCCCTATGTAGTAGGCATTTGGAGGGTTAGGGATGCTTCACAGGGATCGAGAGCGTGAGAGAAGAACAGCACACTGCCGACTCGGGAGGCTTCTTTAAAGCGCAGTGGGACAGTTGGCGCCGTAAACCCTAAACCCTATAAACCCCAAGCCCTACAACCCAAGGGAGGGGTGATTCGGGTTTGGGTCTTCATGCTCATGGCCTCTTGTTTACGTTGTATGTTTATAGTAGCAACTAAGAGAGCCAAGCCGCGACCCAGGAAAACCTAACTGCCAAACGAGATCTAGATGCATACCAAACCATGAACGTAACCCGTCAACACCCAAAATCGAAGCCATGTGCCTTACACCCTTGACCTAAAACCGTAGTTATCCTTGATCGTCAGGTGCACAGCTCCTGCGACATGCAGAGGCCATGGCTGCTTCCGTGCTCTTTCGACATTGGATACCTGTGTATGTGTTCGATATGGGTGGTTCTCTAAAGGTCCCCTTTAAGTCCCCAAGATAGTAAGGCACCCTTATAGAAGGACCCTAAAAGGGACACTAATTTAGAGAAATACCCGTTTAGTACCCTTATAGAAACCCTATAGAAACCCTTATAGATCCCTTCACGGAAGCCAAGAAGGAACCCTAATTTAGAGAATTACCCATATGGTTTTGGTACGGTTCTGTTCAGAGCAGATATAGCGGGCTGAGTGTCCTGAGGCCGGTTCGTGGTGTTTGGTGGGTGAGGGTTTAGGGTTTAGGGCTAGGAAATTCTTTTAGGGCTCTTAGGGTTTTTAGGGTTTTTAGGGTTTTTAGGGTTTAGGGGTTTAGGGTTTAGGGTTGAGGGTTGAGGGGTTGAGGGGTTTAGGGTTTAGGGGTTTAGGGTTTAGGGTTAGGAAATTCCTTGCCGGATTGGCTGACCTGGTCTAAGGGCTAGGTGGGGTTTTGCACTTTACTTTGTGTTGCAGGGTTCGACATGGTTTAGGATCAGGAGACTCAGTAGGCTGGAACATACTTATAGCCTAATCACTGAGTCCAAGGTGCCAGTTGGGCGTGTGCTGTTGAGGATTTATAAAATTTAGGGTCTATAAGCTTTAGAGGTTGGTCGTGATACTCCCGGGGCTAGATAGGGTGCCGGTGCTTGATTGCCAACCAAGACGACATCCCTAAACCAAAAGCAAACCATACTAGTTTGAACCCTGACAAATCTATAAACGAACGCGACAAGGCTCGGGCCCCCTCTTGCAATTCTGAAGGTTCCAGCCTGAACGACAACAGCGTATCCGGCATCTTGCGCTGAGCAGCACTTGAGTTGACGGCCTCCCCCCTTCAATCAGGCATAAAACCTAAACCCAAGCTGGAAGGCTTTCATCACCCTTATCCCAAAAGGCTAGGCAAGCTGTCTCTTTCATGGGCGAACGAGCTTAGACACGCCCGGAACCTTTCCAATCCTCGCGAAAGCCCATTAAACTCCTCAGTAAAAGACACTTAATGGAGGGATCTCGGAATCGCTAGTAGTTCAGAAAACCCACCATGCTTAAACCCAGGGAAAATTTAGGAAACCAAGTAGCACTCATGAAACACACAACAGGCCAAGCAAAATGCAAAACCCACACAGAAAAACCCCCAAAGCCTCATAGAAGCCAGCCCTACGCCCTAAAGCTCTACAATCCTCACCCTAAACCCCTAAACCTCTAGACTCCCCAAAACCCTAAACCTCTAGACTCCCAAACCCTAAACCCCTAAACCCCTAAGCCCTAAACCCCTAAACCCCTAAACCCTTCACGAGGCCTTCGATGCGGAAGCTGCAGCCCGGACTTTCCTCTACGGCGAGGGCGGCCTGGGTTCTTCCGAGACGGCCGGGTGATTTTTTTTATTTGGTGGTGCTTTAAAGCCTTAAAGACGGAATGAACCCTAAAAGGGTTTCAGGTTCATAAACCATATAGGGATTCTTAGTATAAGGGTATAGGGCCCCTACTTTTAGGGGTCATTTGGTCCTTGAGGAAAGGGTTCCTTCAAGGAATGCTCCAAGGGCTCCTTTAAGGGTTCCTAGGGTTCTAGGAAGGTAGTATATGTTTTAGTATAGGGTTTCAGGGAATCGAACGGTGTTAAAGGTTCACTGCAGGTTTGGTTTGGATGGTTTATTTCTGATATGTTCAGGGCTTTGGGAGCTTAGGTTCCGTGAGCCCTAAACCTCAAGCCCCTATTTCCCCCTGAACCTTCAACCCTTAGTTCCGTCAACCCTGAACCTCAAGCCCCTATTTCCCCCTGAACCTTCAACCCTTAGTTTCCCTCAGCCTTAAACCCTTTCTTCGCGACAGTCTTGGGGTTCAGCGGCTAGGGGTTTCAGGATTTTGGTTTCGGGTTTCGTATGGCAAAGCTAACATGGAGACCAGAGTCCCTTGTCAGAAGGGGCAAGGCTCTGAAGTTTCGTCTTGGAGGCTGGCTGTCAGAAATGTGTCTGAATGGCAGTGAAGTGTTCCCTAAATCTTAAACCCTTAACCCTAAACCTAAACCCTAAACCCTAAAACCCTAAACCCTAAATCCTGAACCCTCAACCCCTACACCCTAAACCCTTGTCTCGTTCGAAGATCTTGGAAGCCGTGATGCCATCACTGACGTGAAAGAAAAGCTCCAAGCCGGGTTAAGCCGTCCACCCTCAAGCTTTACAGCCCTAGGAACCTTGACACTACGCCCTAAAGCCTAACACTGTAAACCCTTCAGTGAGCCATTACTACCTAAATATGTTCTCTTGCTTCTGGCCCCTGGCTGATTCAGCGTCAAACGGCTCATCCAGAAATGGCCCTATGATTCAGGGTCAAACATACGGGCCCCTTCCACCCCCACAGTGTGAAGTTGAATGAGTTCGGACCTAAATGGACACTCCATGTGCTCTTGGAGGCTAAGTGTGTTTGGTCTCCTTGGCTCCTAACCCTAAGCTCTAGACTCTGAGCTGGTGGTTACAGGGGTTTGTACGAGCAATCAATCAATATATATATATATATAGATATAGATATAGATATGTATATCTATATATATATATATATATGTTATAAGGTGTGTGTATATATATATACACACATATGTGTATACATACCTTTGCGCCCAAAGACCTTGATACGTAAGGCTTTGGGGTTTCAGGGCTTCAGATGGACTTGGCTACGACTGGCATGTGAAGGTTGCCGCCAATGAGGCTCGCCGTGCAGCTGTGCTGTCCCTGCCTGAGCGAATTTCACTGCTTGTTGCAGGAGTGGGTGTAATCCATGTACCTTCACCTTATGGAACTAGTCCTAAACCTGTACGATGAAAGGCACACGCAGACACACACACACACACACACATGGAAGTATGTGTCTACGTACATATGAATATGTTATGTGTTGTGTATATATATATACACACTTCTATACATACATACGAGTCTACATGGAGACACCTGTGCTCAAGGTTGCGCATGCATATACAAGTCTGCGTGTGTATGTATGTACTCGTGCGCAAGAGACGCCCTATGCCACGAAGTGCCCAGGCTCTGTCGTCCAGTTTTGGAGTCTTGCGAAGGGTTGTACAGTCGAGTTATAGACATGATAGCCACAGCCAGGCTTTGTTTACAGCTATTTGGTGAACTTGTTGCATTTGTAACATGCATGTGTGGGATGTCTTTTCGTCCCAAAGCCTCAATCCCGACCAGATTCAGGAAGTACCGTCCTGGTAAGGTGGAAGATCCTTCTCCTTTGACGAACCTCTTAGGGTTTAGGCTTTAGGCTAGTCGAAGCACTCCACCCTACACTGCTCAAGGACTAGTTCTTTGCCCGAAGCCTTTGCAGACTGACTTCTTGTGGGACCTGTTGGCCCTGTGAACAGTCCTAAGTACGCTAAACCCCAGAAGCTCCATGTGCCCATATAGTATATACTTAGACCCTAAAGTACCTATATAGGAACCCCTTTCAGGCCTAAGTATATACTATATGGGTACATGGAGCCTTTGGGAACAGGAACCCTCATAGTACCATTGCAGCAGCCTTTAGAAGGAGCCGTAAAGCCTGCCAGCTCCAGAGCCGGGAAAATCCGGGTCCTAGGTCCTAGGTCTTAGGGCTTCCTACTATACACCCCAAAGAGTCAAAGAGCATGGAAACCTGACAGACTGTCTGCTCCTTTAGGAGCACCGGTGCCTGAAAGTCCCCATGTAAGTATGCTGCAACGCGCCCCCAGGTCTGGGCGCCCATGGATCATGAAACTTGGCGACTCTGTGGTAGCGCTACTGTTTCTGTTGAGTGCGCACACACACATGTGTGTGTGTGTGTGAAGTTTTGGTGCTCTTGCTGTTCTCTTGCCTAGTTTGTAGAGAAGTATGCATGGCCCCACGCTTCCGGCCGCAACTTCACCTTCCAACCCCTAAAGCCCTAAACCCGTTCCCCCTAAACTTTTAAACCCCATGAGCCGCAAGCCTCTTAAACTTCTGATCCCTTCAACCCCACAATATACCCTTAAGCCTTACAGTTGCTAAATTTCAATATTCGGGGTTCTGAAGCGAAAAGAAAAAACCTAGCAGGAAAAGATGTTTTGTACAAGGGAGCCTGGTGCAGCAACGACCCGATCGGGCTATCCACCGACACAGCTTGGATTGAAGAGTTCATCGCCAGAAAAAAAGAAGTCGATCAAACAAAAGTTTCATCATTCCCATTGCATAAATGTTCATGTCCTCACGGAAAATAACACATGAACTAATCATAGGTGAGCGGACACAGCGCCGTTTTCTCAACTCGGCAAGTTCTCGGCGGTGGTTCCGGAAGCAACGAACAACTGCTTTGCAGCTGAGGCTGCTGGTTAAAGACACAGCAGCGATTACTCAGGCCAGTACATGTGCAAAGCTGAAGGGCTCTGGCTGCTGCGCAGCGATTACTCACCCGGCACCACACAACCCTCTTGTACACTTGCAACGCATCGGGCACCTCGTACCATATATGTATATACTTCCCTAGGCCCTCGCCTCGCATCAGGCACAATGACCGCAACAAGCATCCATGATTCCATGATGCTTACTTCTGCTGCTTCAAGTATTTCGCAATCCTGCCGCTTTCAGCAGGTTCCGCATCGGCATCTTTCTTTCGCTTCGACTTTGCCCCAGCTTTGTCTTTGTCTTTGTCAGCCTTGGGCAATCGGAATCTGGTTTATGCGGAACTTCAAGACCCGGACACCAGCATCCTACAAACACAACTTCAACTGAAAACAAACAGTCCTAAACACACACCGGAACACCTGAACCTTCGGCACTGCCTTCACCCAATTCATAGTCCATGATAAGAGTAGTATTGTACTGGGTCTCTTTGTATCACTTGTATTCTGATGATTATTGTTTCCTGACCGTTGATGAATCAGTGAAGGGGTAATACCCACCTAAACCCTACATAACACCGACCCTAAAACAGCCTTCGCCTTCGGCAACTTCGGCTCCTTCTCCTTTTTGGCATTTTTGGCTTTCTTCGGCTTGTCATTTGACCCGGATGGTGCTGCGCTGGCCTCGTCATGGTTGATGGAGAAACCAACACAGCTTGGAACATGTCCGGAAAACTGTCTTGGCATACAACCCACAACGGTCCAGCCCCCTCTTATTTAGGCACCTGGAGCCCTCGGGAAAATCAAAGACGGCATCAGGCAGATGTGTTGGAGCAGCAGCAGCAACTTCAAAAGGCCTTGTCGTCGATCTCGGACAGCAACTCTTCTACAAGCGGCTCGGCCTCAGCGTCGATGACCTGCGCATGATTGCGGGGGCTAGAGTGTAAGGATAACGTCCACGAAGTCACTTTAGCCTCGGTCAAGTCTGGCTCTGCAGCTGCTGCAGCATCTTCGACCTGCTTTTGTTCTGCAGTTTGCGCCGGGGCGAGAGTATGTGTGTGTACGTGTGTGGGGGGGGGGGGGCAGAGGGCGTAGGATGTTACATTCCAAATTTAAGGCTCACTTGAAAACCTTGACCTACCGCAACCGTAATGCCGCCTTGGCCTGTAGGCTCAGGCACGAACCATGAAGCCAGGTATCCCTAAACATGTTTCACAAACTTACACGCACGACACACACCATTATGCAAAAGGACTCAGTGATGGTAGTTCAATCTTGCGCCTGCTCCTCTGCTTCGCCGTGCAACTTCACCGTCGGCGGAAGTGTCTCCTGGCAAAGGCTCACTTGAAAACCTTGACCTACCGCAAACGTAATGCCGCCTTGGCCTGTAGGCTCAGGCACGAACCATGAAGCCAGGTATCCCTAAACATGTTTCACAGACTTACACGCACGACACACACACACACACCATTATGCAAAAGGACTCAGTGATGGTAGTTCAATCTTGCGCCTGCTTCTCTGCTTCGCCGTGCAACTTCACCGTCGGTGGAAGTGTCTCCTGGCAAGGGGACTGTCATTCTCACGGCTACCAGGGTGCTGTTGCCTCAGCCTCGATTGGCTCCGGGCACTCGGCTTGGGCCTGCACGGTCAAAAGCACTGCAGTCCCTCGTCTACTTGCTTGAACCGATCCGTCCTGCTCCGCACTCAACAGCTCATGCGGCTCGACCTGCGCAACGTTGGCCGGCGACTGCAGTAAGGAACAACAGCCGTTCAAAGACATCGTCCTTGTCTGGCTCAGCCGGCACCAGCACCGGCACTCCCGGCTCTTCCACAACAGCCTGCAGTGTGGCGGGGACTTTGGTGGTGGCTAGTTGAGTAAGGTTGCTCACTTGCGGCACCTCCACAATCGGGTCCACAACGTCCGCATGCACAGCTGCGGCTGGTTCTGCTTCGACGACCTGCGCGACATGACTAGCGGTCAAGATCACAGTGATGCGACTCGACACCTCGGCAGACTTGTGCTCTGGCGGCACTTCTCCAGCCTCGCGGCATGCGAGTATGACCAGCTCGGGATCACTATGGTATTGGGTTATCGGGTAAATGCTTTGAGAATCGAAAAAATCATGTCTCCCCACCCACCACAGAGCAGGTCTGAAGCGAAAGCTCTTGCCCCTATTATCCCCTATTCGGTATTCATCCAAGTAGCCCCCCCGCCCCCCTACAAAGACCCCCGCCTGCCGAAGTGTGGAAGTTGAAGGGACTGCAGTGTCCTCGAAGTCTGCGGGAAACGCGAGCTTCTTCTCCTGAAGGAACTGATACCATCCAAGAGCGTCTTGTAGCATGTCCCCATCCGGTGTTCCAAACATGTAATCATCCTCTGCGCCGTAAACCTCTTTGACATAGGTCTCATAGCTCTTGCATTCGGGATGGGCCTTTGCCGCGTTGATATGCACCGAAACCAACTCAGATTCATCCATCGCCTGGAGCAACTCAAGTCGCTTCTCCTCACTCATGTGCACAAAGCTGTTCAGATAGTCTGCCTTCGATTGCCGCAACGAGGATGCGTCAAGGCTGCGGGTGAAGTCCGCAGGAAACCTAATGTTCTTCTTCTGCAGGAACTCGTACCATCCAAAAACGTCTTCGTGCACACGTCTCCCTTCGCCTCCGATTCTCCGATTGTTGCCCCCGTCTTCGTCCCAGGGCTTGCCAAGGAGGTCGACCGCGACGTACTTCTCGTAGTTCTTGCACTCGGGATGGACCTTCGCCATGTTGATGTGCAATGTCAACTCGGCTTCGTCCATGAGCTCGACCAACGCATGACGCTCCTCCTCGCACATATCCACGTAGCTGTTGAGGATGTCCTCCATGGGCTCATCCGTCTGCAGCTTCTTGGGACAAGCCACCATGGTGCCGTCCGGCTGGGCAACGGCTTTGCTTGGCAAACTCTCTTTGAGCTTCGGCTGTGACACGCCGATGGCCTCTGCCAGTGTCGGGCCATCTGGAAAAGTCAACTTGCGGAACTCCTCAGCCATGACCTTCGCGTGGAAGTCCCTCAGTCACCATTGAAACAGGGGAATCACTAGAACGAACGCTGGAGTGTGTGACTTTACCAAGACAACAAGCAACAATCGTAGCCAAAACAGAACAAGACACCCAGAGTGCACTGTCAGATATAGTTTGCAGAGGTCGTAGCAGCGCTGGTGGAAGAAGGACGGTGCGGCCCGTATCCCCACGGCACTGCCACGAAGCGTCTTTTCGACTAACACTTGGCAAGGGGGGATATACAGGATGTCGCCTGGAATTAATGTGACACCGCGAAGCGATATCAAGTACTCCAGCGGATCTTCGGAGCTCACGTACTGGCTCGCAACAAACTTCATGACTTCCTGCACACACTTGCATGGATTTCTAAGCTTAGGTAGGTGTAGGGCCTATAAAACAATAGGAATCATAAGATGATGCAACAGCGCTGCTTGTCCTTGAGAGGTGGCACGTTCTCAGGGTCAACCGACAGCTTGTTTTTGTCGCAGTACCACAAGACAGCCTCTTCTAGGTCGATGAGGCAAACCGCTTTCTCAGAGTTCACATGGCAATAGACGGCTGGCAAGCCAACTGGATTAAATCCTGCGAATCGCGAGCCCTGGGAACTTGCGCACATGGTCACGCCCTGGTAGCGCAGCTGGCTCTTGCGCTTGTCATCGTCGCTTTCACCAAGCGCAGAAAACCTGCACGCTGAGCATTTTGGGTTGAACATGGTCAAACAATCACGCACTGGCCTGTCAATCAAATGCTCCCTGCCCACAAACTGGAGATTTTGATTGTTCAGCTCATCGCAGTTCTTCTGAACGAGGAGGTCCAACGCCAACGCATCAGCTGGCCCGGGACACAAGCGCACCAGCCGGTCGGTAGCTGGGCCTCCCTCACTCTGCAGCTTAACATCAAAGTCCGAAGCGAAAGAAGACAG
>CAJNJA010013900.1:0-12175 GCA_905231915.1 Symbiodinium necroappetens | reverse complement strand
ACCTAAGCTTCATGAAGTGAGTCCCCTGAATAGCTTCATGCCCACAGTCAGAAGCCACGAGACCCTCACCGGAATGAAGAGGTCTGAGCAGTCAGAAAATAGTCGCTATGCCATCGTCGCTTCTTCGGAAGTCAACTACAGCAGCAGCGCAAACCCATTCTGATTGTCAAGTTCCATAATTTCTGGCACGAAAGACGCAACCCCGAAAGCCCTGTTTAGGTCCTGAAGGATCCTCCGTCTGTTGCTTCCTATTGGTGCACTATAACATAGGCACCACAACCCCTGAAAAAGATGATGAAGGATCCTGCATACCCATAAGGCCCCTAAGTAGTTNNCCTTTTTGGGATTACCTTATTAGGATTCTATATATGAACCCATAAAAAGGAACTACTTAGGGGCCTATAGGCATAAATGCTTCATGAGTCGAGGCTCTTGGGTCTCGGTGCTGGCTTTGCAGACCTTCGGCTGCAAGTGAAGTACATTTCTGCGTGTTTTTTTTGTTTTTTGCGGTTTAGGGTTTACGGTTGTGTCATAGTAGTTTTGTTTCGTGGCCTGAAGTAGTAGTTGTTCTATCATGGCGTCGGTCTTCATCACAGACCGCTTTTTCAGTGCTACATCCGAAGTCATGGTCCCCCATGCTTGTGCGATAGTAGCTTAGATGGTAGAAATGGTGATGGCGACGATAATGATGACCAGAAGGTCATGCTGCTATAGCCCAGGTTCGTGGCGGCTGTGTAGCAAAATAACAACTTAATATGACAATAATTTTGTTGCAGCCACTGCAAGAAGACTACAATGCTCTCCCAACGCAGCCAAGTACGGTATAGTAGAGCTCCTGGACAATGACAAGCTGTCTTGCTGTTGCTGTTAGGGCATTTGCACTTGTTCATCAGACACGCTGCCCTTGAGAGGACTCGCACTGTTGTCGCCATGGGCCCGGAAGGGCATAGGTTTCGCTGAAACACACTGCACCACCAGAGACACTGCACGTCTGGGGTCTTCGACTTCGTTTTGTTGAACCACACTGTCTGTCTGCATGTACTTTATATGCCTGTTTTAACAGTGTCGCTGTTTTGCTTGCTACTTGCGCTTCTTAGTTAGCTCCTGCAGGCATCGTCTGAGTTTCAGGCAATCTGAATGCCCCTGCTGCTTCCTCCATCCCGCAAGGGACCTTTCAGCAGGATACTGATGAGCCAGTTCTTCGTACGCCTGTCCACGCTGTGGACGCCGACGGAGGAAGCTCTTCTTTACGCGCCCCGCCTTGTTTTTGAGCAGCGAAGCGGTTTCATCTTGCAGCATGAGAGGTTACCCATAGGCCCCTAAGTAGTTCCTTTTTAAAGTATGGTTTATATGTAGAATCCTATGGTCATCCCAAAAGGAGCTACTTAGGGGCCTATGGTTACGGGCTTGAGAGTAATTTGCAAACCTCTCACCTGTCAATGACTAGGACAGTCTATGCAGGTCGGGGTGCATTATGTGTTCGACTGCGGGGAGGTGCACGAGGATGAGTTTTCAAAGATTGAACAAGCGCGGCATTGAACCGTGAATTGTGCCCAGCGAGGCCTTTTCATTCATGGCGATAGACTCAGCCCAATGCTGGATCCGAAACATGATGACTATCAGCACATCTTTTATTGCCATGAGTTTTGGGTACAGTACTCATATTTTCATTGTTCTATGTACATGTGACGGGGCCATCACATCGATGGTCCTTTTCGTCTTTCCAGCTACCGCCACCTTGCTTGAGCCTGCGCCTGAGCCAGAAAGCCGAACTCCCCCCAGAGGATTCCTGCCGCCTTGCACCCGAGGCACCAGCGCCTCCCAAAAGCCAGTCTTATGGCATTCTTATATAATGAGAGATCCCTAAACCCTATGTCCCCGAAAATCCCCTGAACCCAAGACCCCGAAAAATCCCGAAACCCTAAACCCTACCGTGAAACTTAATGGCATCGCTCTGATGCCGAGGTAGCCAGCGATTCGATGCTCGAGCATCCCGGCCAGAAGATGGTGGTTTAGGGTTTAGGACATTTAGGGTGTAGGGTTTAGGGTTTATGGTAGTTTTTGGAATTCCGGGTGCACACTGTTTAGGGCCAGGTGGTTTAGAGTTTAGGGCCTTTGGGTTTAGGGTTTAGACTCTAGGACTTTTGGGTTTCGAGTTTTGGATTTTGAGTGATAGTGATTGTGGTGTATGCAGAGAACTTGGTGCCTGCTTGGCTTCCCATTATCACGCTAAGCCCTCTTACATGCCTTCAAAACCTAGTTGCATAGTTAGCGTAATCATGTAGAAGCATTCGTGGGACGGCCACCGCACCACTGAAGCTGCGGCCCTAATTTCCGAGGGTTCCAAAAAGATCGCCTAAGCGAAACCGAACGAAACGAAGAGCCCCAAGCACCCAAAAGCCCTAGAAGCCTAGGCCCTAGAGCCGTAAACCCTGGAAACCCAAAGCCTTAAATCCGAAAAACAGTAAAACTAAGGGCAGAACCGCTTGCGAAGATCGAAAGACGATTTGAGGAGTGCATCAGAGATGCAAACACAAAGCGATCTCGAGCCCACAATCTCTTGTGCGCCTGGCTCCCAGAACGCTACCTAGGCCGTAAGCCCTAAACCTTAACCCTAGACCCTTAGACCCTCGACCCTGAACCCTAAGCTGGGTCCTTGTTGGCTACAATTTAACATTTTTTGTTATCAGAAAATCCAATAAGGATTAAAAATGGTCATGTCAAGATAGCCCAAACAGGGGACCAGTAAACCCTAGATGTTAAGACCTAATCTGGTGTAGAGGCCGCCTGCAGCCACCGGGAAGCGTGCCTTGCCCAGCAAAGCAACGCTACTGCAGGGGTGTTTAGACAGACTTTCGGTTTTTTTTTGGGGGGGTAGCGCTTTTTTGAGAAGGGGGAGGAGGGGGGGGGGTTGGCTTCAGGGGTATTGGGGGTTCAGAGTTTAGGGCTTGGGGGGTTTTGAGCATTGAAAGCTTCCCTGAGGCCGTTCAGCCATGGCCATCAACTCTGATCTTCGGAGCTCAATGCATGCTCACTTCTGCGATTGCTGCTTTTTGGAGCTATCCGCTATTCGTGCTGCAGGGTTTAGTGTTTGGTTTCGGGGCCTAGGGTGCTGCTTCTGATACGACCTCTCCGAGATTGCCCCAAGTCGGAAGCCACTTCGGTAGTTCTCTAAATTAGGGCCCCCTTTTTTCCCAAAAAAGAAACAGCACGGCACCCTTTAACCAAAAAAAAAGCCCACTAAAGGGGGCCCTAATTTAGAGGTCTATACCCACTTGGAAGCAGCCCGGCTGCAGTCACCCAGGTGCTGCCGGAGCGAAGGCGGCACCCGAGCTTCCAAGTTGATCCAGGGCTTCGAGTCCTTTAGGGCTTAGTGAATAGTGTCATTTAGGGTTTAGGGTTTAGGGTTTGGTGTCATTTAGGGTTTAGGGTTTAGGTTTGGGTGTCATTTAGGGTTTAGGGTTTAGACTCATAGAGGGTTTAGGGCTTAGGGTTTAGTGTCATTGAGGGTTTAGGGTGTAGGGTTTAGTGTCATTTTTGGGTTTAGGGCTTAGGGTTTAGTGTCATTTAGGGTCCCTAATGACAGAAGCCTGAACCAGCTTCAATTTTAAACATGACTGTTTTCCTCAAAGTTCCTTACAAAAGCTATACTAGTACATCCTTTCAGGTGCGTCAATGATGAGACCTTGTGTCTGGGCACGAGGGTTACACAACCAGTGTTGCCCTAAACGCTTCTCACTTACCCATAGGCTCCTTAGTAGTTCCTTCTGGGGGCTTCCTTGTAGAAGTCTAAATATAAACCGTAACAAAGGAACTAACCTGACATGGTGGAAGGCTGCTGCGTTTCTGGTTTCTGCTCTCTTCGACGGCATTTAGACCCTTACGGGTGCGTTAACGTTTCCTTTTTCGGACGCACGGATCCGTAGCAGTGTTTAGTTTTATTCGGAAAGGCTCTTAGACAAAAAAAACCACAACCAAGAACTCTAAACCCAAGCCCCTACCCCCGAGTTCAGGGAAAAAGCAAACCACCCGCTGAGCGATGTGTCTGCATGCCAGGCCGAAGTCAGACGTGCTCGGCCGAGAACACCCGACCCTACACTCCTTAACCAACTTAGCTCGTCTTAGAGCTTCAGGGCTTTAATGTTTTTTGACCTTTCGGCAACAGTTCTCTAGTCCTGTGGGGTTTAGGGCTGTAGGCTTTGACGGTTGACGGTCTAAGGTCATGTGAGGTCAGTTCTCAATTAGGTTACCCAGAGACTCCAAAACCCCTTAATGAAGGAATATGCCTTAAATCTTATTAGGCTTCCTCTTATAATTTAAGGTATATTCCTTAATTAAGGGGTTTTTGGAGTCTCTGGGTAACTCTGAGGTCGGGGTTCGATGTTTTCAATGGTTGCAAAGCACCATGCCCTCAGGTGGGGAGCTAGAGGCAGGGGGTCCGGTAAGACCAGAGAGGCCACTGTTCAGCTACTTAGTTCCCCAATACCCAACCTTTAAAAGCTTATAATTTGGTAGTAATCTGAAAGTTTACCCTTTTATTATTTCCCTGGCTTATTGGGGAAGTAAGGCTATAGGTGCATGTTCAGAACCAGCTTCTGTTGAGGATCCTAGCACATGCATAGCTTGCCCTGAATCTCCAAGTGAATCTCCAAGTGTGACTTGGTCATTTCTGAGGTCCCAGAGTTTTCTTACGGCACCCTTGTAAAAGGACCCTCCAAAAGGGAGGGTTGGACCAGACCAGAAAGCTTTCGGTTGTTGTATCACAAAGGGTCCAAGCGTCATGTAGCCACAAACTCCCCGAAGTACAGACCTGGAATTACTACCAATGTGGACACCTGATGAATGAACCCCGTTCCTCTAGTAAGGACTAGAAGAGGGATCCGATTCATCGGCCCTAATAATCTGGAGAGTTTATCAATCAGATGCCTACATTATCCTACACCCACCTACACCCAGGCAACGAGCTATTGGATTACTTGTAGAGGGTGTAGCCTGCATAGTTTAGGCAAGAAAGATCACGCAAGCATCGTCGACGCCATGTGAGGAATGTCCCGGTCCCCAGGCAAGGTGACATTGACCGACAGCAAGTTAGGGTTTAGGGTTTAGGGTTTTAGGGTTTAGGGTTTATAGGGTATAGGGATGAGACCGCAAGCATGCGTAGAAGATGTCGAAGCAGCAGCACTATCCAGTCGAACACAGCCAGCGGTCAGAGTCAGTTCCCTGAACTTAAACCTTCGATCAGGTGTGTCTATATACCTGAACCGCCTAAACCTCCAAAACCCCAGCCCAAAACCCTCATGCTCTGCACCGTCAAGCCCTGCACTGTCAAAGCGGAGTCCAAAGCAACTGCCCAGGTGCCAAGAAGCGTCGTAAGGCTCAAGGCAACATCGAGGCCTCACTCGGACTAGTCGTTTGGTTTTGCGGGCTTGGGGCTTCGGGGTTAAGGGATGAGGTTTCGGATTTGACATTCAGAACTTCAGGTGTTTACAATTGCAGGTATACTGGCAGCATTTTTCGGTTTTCAGTGGTGAGTGTTGCTCGCAGTTTTGTAAACGGCCCAGGTCATGCTTAGTGTGGTACGGATGATGATGAAGATTATGGTGGTGGTAGCAGTGGTGCCCGGGAGTTGGGGTGGGGTGGGGTTGGGTAGGGTGGGGCGAAGGGGTGGGGTGGGGTGACAACTTATCCCTACACCCAAGTTCCCTAAAGCTATGATGGTCTTGTGGAACATTTTTGAACTTCGCTGGCGCATATGGCAGTCGAGGGGCTCTGGAGCCACTTCTCAGCCTCTCCCCCTCGCCGCGATAAAGAAACCCTAAATCCTCCCGCAAACCCGAAATTCAAGGCCTGCCCTATGGAGCATATGATGGATGAGGAGCGGAGTTCGGGCCGATAAGGGTACCTAAATCTATGATAACTAGAATCATTCTAGTCTAGTGTATAATATCCTTTTAACGACCTGTGAGAATTAGAACCATCTTTGTTTGGAGGGTCTATAATATAGGTACAAGCTATAGCGGGTATAAAGGTGAAGACATCTTGTATATCTTGTGACTTGGGCGCCAGAAGCATCATCAGTCACACCTCAGAAGACGGCTGGAGTGTACGTTGTGCCATGTTGGCGCCTCATACGTGGCGAAAGAGGCCCTTGGGACCGAAATCCCGAAAGAAGAACTCCACTGCCCCACCGACATCCGGCCTTCGGGGTTGAGGCGGGGAATTCGGAATATGTCCTTCTGAAATATGCATAAAAATCTTCTGATCTCTTCCCGTTTTTCATTATGTGGTAGCCCAGTGCAACTCCTGTGCAAGAACCAACTACCCATAGGCCCCTAAGTATTTCTTTTTTATGGTTTATATTAGAATCCTATAAGGTAATCCCAAAAAGGAACTACTTGGGGGCCTATGGGTAGGGTTTGAACGTTCCTTCCACTCTCTTTGGCCCTAAACCCTAAACCCTAAACCCCTAAGCCCTAAACCCCATAAAGCCTAAACCCACGCTGGGTGATTCTTACCAGCTGCCCTCAGGCTGGTGAAACTGGCGAGACGCCACAGGAAGGCCGGTAGGGCAGAGGGTTTCAGAAGGTCTAGGGGGTGCAGGAGAGTCAGGGCCCGTGGATGGATGACGTTGGGGGTTGACAGAATTCGAAGCGCTCTTACATGCATACATACATGCATGCATGCATGCATGCATGCATGCATGCATACATGCATACATGCATACATACACACAATGCAGGCACAGAGCACAGAGACCGCCATCGGAAGCAAGTTCTAAAGATCGGTAGATCGTGTAGTGCTTCTCGGGGCTGATGGGCTAGGGACTAGCTGTCGTGGCGGTGTGCTGTGACCAACGACCCTTGCAGGAGCTTTCGATTAGTTCTGGGTAATGTAGAACCAGAGGTTGCCCAAGCAGGCTCCTACACGCTCGATGCTTAGACATCTTATGGCCCCTTCTCTTCAGGGGTTTCCTGTCATGGCGACCATGGGATCGGCTCCATCTTCGAAACGTTGGAATCAACGCCAGACTTTGTTCTTCATTGTCTTCCTGGGTGGCTTTGCCCTCAATTCGCCAAGCTTCTGGAGAGTGTCGGAAGGCTGCTCATGTGGCCCAGCGTTCTACAGCCGAATCCAGAACTATCGACGCCTTGCAGAGCTGGTCAAGGCAGGTACGGTCTTCGATCCAGACAACCATCTCGGCAGCATGAGAGTGAATTTTGCAGAAGAGCTTGCTTCTCCAGCCAAGGACTTGGAGCATGCTCTGTGGCAGCTTGTTTGGGCAGCGGACGGCTGCCGCGTGATAATCCGCAAAAAGGCCGCGGACATCCAAAAGAGGCTGCCCGAGTTTCTGCGGAATTCGGGCATGCCTGCAGCCGGCATATCTTTGCACGGATCGTCGCAGCGGGGTACGAGTGCCCATTTGCAGGATGACATGTTTGGACGAAGAACCGCCAGTGATGCGGACCTGGTACTGCTGATGAATGACTCGTGGGGTTTCCAGTCCGGAAACGAGAGCTCCATGAGGACTCTGGAAGGACTACTCGAGGCTTTCGTCAATCGACACTATGCTGCTAGCAACATAGCAAGAAGGCGGTATGGCTTCGAGCTTTGGACGGGCGAGTGCAATCTGGACATAATTCCGGCAGTGAAGCTCAATGCGGGTTACATCCGCCTCTGGGATAGCGAGGAAAGTACCCCATTGCTCAACAATCCTGCCCAGCTGCACATGCAACTGCAAGACTGGGCCAGCATCTCCTTGAGTCGCAGGGCGGTTGTCGCACTTGTGAAGCTGTGGAACCGGCGACTTAAAGCAGCAGACGCGCGAAGCTCGGATGTGCAATGGGGGCGAACGTGGAGGGCATGCCGAGGTTGCGCAGCACGGGCCGTAAGCGACTTGACTTGGAACAGCTCGGCCTGCAGACAGCAGCTGGAAAACATGAAGGAGATGCAGCAAAAGTCCATTGGCTTCGGCCTCAAGGGACTTCACATTGAGCTGATGCTTGTGTCGTGGCAGCCTCCTAGCACTGGCAGTCTGTCGCAGTACCTTGCCAGTGCAGTGCAACATGTCTGCGACCATTGCCAAGCCCCCACAAAATTCCCAACGAACTGGACAGGTCGTGCAGTCCACCAGAATGTGAATGCTTCCGTGGCAAGACAAGTTCGACTGTTTGGCAGGCTGAGTTTGCAGGCCCTTGAGGCAGCATGGGCCGCACCTTTTGATTCCGCGCCGGTGCTGTCTGCACTGCTGTTCCTCTTTGGTCCAGACATCACGACCAATCACAGGCCTTGGGTATGGGCTGTCCAGGATTTGGGGCGGGTGAAGCAGACGGTTCTGCAGATGGCAGAGGGGTTGGAAGAGGCAGCCTCTCTTTTTCGACAGCAGGAGGCACGGTGGGAAGAAGCCGATGGCATGCCAAGGGACACAGAGGTAGAGTTGTTCAGCGGAGCCCGGAATACACTCCTTGAGTAAGGAGAGGAGAGTTGAAAGCTCCGTCTAGCTGCACAAGGTCTAGCTGCACTGAACCGAAGACACTTATTTTTCACCCCAGAACAATGACAAAGGCATATAACATCGATCTAAGAGCCCCTATGCCATGAACATAAAGTTGAGAGCCTCATCACTCCCATTTTACCCCTGAAGCCATCAACTTCAAGACGAGCGGTTTACGCTTTGAGGTTTAAGGTTTCCTTTCTTCTGGGAGGCTCTGCCGCCGTGGCAGCAGTGGAGGAGGCCTCGTCTGTGACCTAAGGGGGCTTAAAGTGGGTTTAGGGTTTCGGCTTTCCCAGGGCCCCAGGGCCAGTTAATTTAACGAGTAGCAGCCACATGGCAGTCAGGCATTTTTGCTTTGTGGCTCGGCATTTTGTGGGCGAAGAGGCATCCCTGATACCCCGGAAGTTCAGGCACGTACATATCCGAGATATACCCCCGACCTTAAACCGCATAACCACATACCCCAAATCCTTAGGCCCAACCCCCCGAGCCGAACTCCAGACCTGTGTCTCGAAACCATCGAGATCGCAAGGACACAGCAGAGTGCCAAAATCAACCCCCAAATGCAGCAGTTCAGCCCCAAGCGCCTAAACAAACCTTCATCCCGAAGCCGACAAGACAAAACAGGTGAGCTTTGGAACTCTACAAACGTGCTTAAAACCCTGGAAAGCCCTTAGCAGAAAAAGGATCAAAGCTTCAGGGAAACTCCCAAACCCGAGGCCAAGGCCCGAGGGGATAAATCCTCCAGCTCCGAATCTTGCAAGACCCCCCGGAAAAACCGAGGCCCCAAGCCCTGACGCAACCAGGGGTGGTAGACCCAAAGCCCCCAAACCCTAAACCCCAATCCCTAAACCCCACCCCAAACCCTAAACCCTAAACCCCCCTAAACCCTAAACCCTATAAGCCCTAAACCCTAAGCCCCAAACCCCAGCTGTAAAGTGCCTCAAACACTCCACAACTACTCCCGGTCCCGAAAAACCCTCAACCTCTCAAGCTCAATACCATGACAGGCTCCGGGCCCATGGGCCCTCAAAAGAAAAACGCATGGCTTCAATATACCGTAACCTGATCGTTGCTCCAACTCTAAACCCTAAACCCTAACCCTATATAAACCCAAAAAACCCTCAACCCTAAACCCCAGCCCTTTGCAAACCCCCTAAACCACCCTTAACCCTATCAGCCTTGAGCCCAAAGCCAGAAACCCCTGAAAAGGGACCGAGACTCGAAGATGTGGAGCTGGGTCCGCGCCCTGAGTCTGGGGGGTTTAACCCTTACCCTCAAAGGACTCATATGTTTTAAGGCTTTTGGGCCCAAAGACCCTATTATGTAAGGCTGTTTTTGCTATTTTGATGCTAAGGGTAAAGATTGGGGTGCTGCGGGGTCGGGTCGAAAAGTTGCGGTTCGGGTGTCTTAGAGTGTCGGGCGCAGGGCTTGCATCTGGTTATTCAGAGTCCTCTGTTAGAGCCTCTTACTTGTTGGCAGCCCCCAAATCCCGAAACCGAAACCTTCAACCGTAGGCCCCTAAACCCTAAACCTGGAACCGGAACCCGACCTCACTACACCCCCGTGTGGGGGCTCGTCTGGGCTATCTTGGCGCCGGGTCGAGAGTCGACCTGGGCTCAAGCGTTTTTGCTTTAGGGTTTAGAGTTTTAGGGTTTAAGGGTTTACGGTTTAGGGGTTTAAGGGGTTTAGGGTTTGGGACGCTTTTGTCTTCGGAGTCGATGGTCTGCGGTTTTAGGGCTTTCGGATGTTGTGGCTTTGGGACAAACTACAACCAATCCCCAAGCCACGTGCAATCAGTTCAACCGATCTTGCCGAATCCGACAGCCCCTGAAGCCCCACAGCCTCTCAGATGCCCAGAGCACAAAGCTCTCAACCCATAATAGCCTTACCCATAGGCCCCTAAGTAGTTCCTTTTTGGGATTACCTTATAGGATTCTAAATATGAACCATAAAAAGGAACTACTTTGGGGCCTGTGGGTATTCGCTTCAAAACCCCGAGCCTAAGCATCTTCAAATCCGACCATCTCTGGTAAATTCAGGCTCCGAGGACGCGGACGACGTGGATCTCGAGAGTTGGCTCAGGACCGCCCGAGAACGCAGGGTCTTCAAAGCCGCGTCAAGCTGTATGTTCTAGGATATTAGAGTATATTATGGCATATTATAGTATATTATAGGATATTGTAGTATATTATAGTATATTATAATATATCATAGTATATTATAGTATATCATAGTATATTATAGGCTAGGACTGGGTGTAAGGTTCAGGCTTTGACTTTGGGCGAAGGGCTCACCTGATACTGTCGGCATGGAGCTTGCAGCTTTCAGGATTGACCAGCAGCTTTTTGTTTGTTAGTTGACGTGAGGTGCAGAGAGTGCATGAGAGCCTAAACCCTCGAAGGACGAGTTTGAGGCTCACAGAGCTCAACAAACCTCCACGAGAGAACAGTAGACTTGCAGAGTGGGGCGACTTCGAGAGTCTCCACTCGGGCCCTGAAAATTGCGTAGCATGTGGGATTCCCTTCCATTAAGAGGCCCTGCGTTCTATGAATCAACACGACCGGACCATTACATGTAAAATCGCGCCTGGTATGGTAACGACAACCAGCTTCCTAAACATTCCCTCAGCTCGGAAACTACACCCCTGAACCTTCAACCTCAAAACAGCGGAAGCCTCATTACCAGCCCTAAACCCTAAACCGTCAACCTCAAACCAGCGGAAGCCTGATTCACTTGAGAGAGGAGCCCTAAAGCCTAAACCCTAAACCCCAAACCCTAAACCCTAAACACTAAACCCTAAACACTAAACCCCAAAACCCTAAACCCCAAACCCTAACCCAAAAGCCTAAACCCTAAACCCCAAACCCTAAACCCTAAACCCCAAAGCCTAAACCCAAAACACTAAACCCCGAAACCCTAAACCCCAAAGCCTAAACCCTAAACCCTAAAGCCTAAACCCTAAACTCCCTAAGTCGACGAAGCCTCCGGGAGGCCGCGTCCAGAGATCGCCGCAGATTACAGCGATGCCCAGAGTCCCAGAGACCTGGCCGGGGAGTGGGGTTTAGGGTTTTAGGGTTTAGAGTTTAGGGTTTAGGGTTTAGGACTTAGAATTTAGGGTTTAGGGTTCGGAGTTTACTCCTGTAGTTTCCTTTACTTCTACGCCGGATGATCGTCGGGCTGGCAATGCACCAAGTCTAGGCGCAGTGAAGATCTTTGACCATGAACTCACTTTTGCATTCTGTCTACCTTGGATACTGCCCCCACTCAGTAACAGGTGGATAATATTCATAATATGGATATATAAGGCCCTTAATATTGGCCCNNGTTTAGGGTTTAGGGTTTCGGTAAGAACAGGCGGATAAGTGTCCAGAATCCTACCTTTTCTCAACCCCGAAACCTATGACACTCAACGCCGAAACGAGTTCTTGATCGTCCCAATGATTAGCCAAACGCTTGGTGGGAAGTACTATAGTACTTAAGTTGGGATCAGGGGGAGCCACAAAAGGTCGGCACATGTTCTTTCTGTGGTCCCTAGTAAACTACAATTCCCCAAAGCCTTGAACCTATAAGTTTTGAATGCTCGCTCCCTCAAACCCCCAAAAGCCCTGATCAAGCCCCCAAAAACCCTCCACGCCGCACAGAACCGCCTTCTCTCCGTCCGAGGCCCTAAACCCTAAACCC
>CAJNJA010013898.1:0-12444 GCA_905231915.1 Symbiodinium necroappetens | reverse complement strand
GACATGCACATGCACAGGCATACGCTATATGCATGTATATATCCAACAACGCACAAAAGCCAAAAAGGTAGGTACCGGAGGGGGGGGTTGCATATATATATATATATCTGTATATGGTAACCTACAGCCCTGACCCTCCTCCGGACTCGTCTGACGAGACAACTGAGAGTGCTTCAGGTTGCCAGAGCTATTGACCTTCGCCTCGGCATACCAGTCTTGTACTCTTGCTCTCTCTCTCTCTCTCTCTCTCTCTCGCTCTTTGTTTCTCTCTCTCTCTCTCTCTCGCTCTCTCTATCTCTCTATGTTATTTTAATTTATCTATTTACGTATATTTGCTTGTAGTGCACAAACCTAGCCATCTGCCTATCTCTGCTTCTCTCTGTGTCTCTCGCTCTCTCTCGTGCTTAGGGTTGACGATGGTAGGTGTACGGCTCAGTCAGGGTTGGCAAATACTTAGAATTTTTTCGGGGTGCTGTACCTGTCATTGTTCAAACATGTAAAGTTTGTAGGGATGGTACATCTGATAGCGGTGACAAGGGCGAAGATAAGGGTGTTGCTGGCATCACTGCGAGCGGACACGGTGTTTAACGTGATAGTGCTCACATTGCTGTTCACAGCAAGCCCCCCAAGAACAACACCAAAGACACCCATGAGCTCTAACAACCTAAAATCCTAAGATGTAAGCCTCAATTGACCCTAAAGCCCCAAGCCTCAAATGCTTCTAACCTAGAAGCCTACAGCTCTGAAGCCCTAAAGCCTTCAATGCTCAAGTCGAGTCTACACACAATCCCTAAGTTATAAGCCTAAAATTATCTACCACTGTGCTTTGAGACAGGCAAGATGCAAGTTGGAACACGTGGACCAGCTCCTCGGAGTTGGGTTCCGCTTGAGATAGTAGGACTTGAGGCTTAAGATCCTAACTTTGAGGCTTCAAATGTTTGAGGTCTAGGATTTGAGCCCAAACCCTAAACTCTAAACCCTAAGCCCTATTCTAGGTTCCGGTGCTTATTGCTCGCTGTGGATGTTGACATCGTCGCTGCCTCTGCTGCTCGCAGCAGTAATAGGCATAGAACAGACTTGACTAGACTAAACTAGATTAGACTAGAGAAAAATATAAGAGAATAGACTCTAACAGACTAGAAGACTAGAACAGAACAGAGTAGAATAGAACAGAAACAGAAAAGAGCAGAATGCAGTAGAACAGAAAACGAATTAAACATAATGCAGATTTTAATCGCAGCATTCACCACCAGTAACGAGCTAGTACGCCTGGCATTGGACTTCCACTGATACCACGGCCACAGTCGTGACGTTGATGCTCCGCGCTCCGCAACGTGTGTCAACGCGACAGTTTTTCGGGCAGCACGCAAACGAGAGGTATTAGCATTGTTTCTGTCGAACGCATTCACATGGATTTTCGCCGATGTATGCTATGATGGCGATCACCGCTGTTGCAGTTTGATGTAACAGTAGTCCAATGCTGATTGATGGTGGTAGTATTGGACTGATTACCAATACGACGTTATGGTGACTGTTGCAGCAGGCATTTCTATTTGTCGTGTGTTTTGAATCTCATAGTCGGCCTTCTCTGCTAACGTCATGCATCCCGCAAGGGATAAGACTTTGCAGTGTCAGAATGTCAAGCTAAGTGTTGCTGCTTTCAACACCACGGGTTGTAAGTCAGTCAGTATGCTTTTACCAACGGGATGTGTCCATTATTGTGGTGGCGATGATCACTATAACTACAGTCACTATAGTAGCTATATGCATATAGAGTATAAATGAAGTAAAGCTTAATATAACATGTTTTATATATCATGAAAAATGCTTTAACCTAATTATACAACATAACATGATATAATGTGACATAACAACACATAACATGATCGCACACAGTACTCTAACATGACAAAAGATCTGATCTAAACAAACATGCTGTAAGTTGCTGATAATAGAGTTCCAGATAAGAGGAGAAAAGGTAATTATATAATTCATACACATGCAAAAAACACTCATGTATATACATTACACATACATATAGACCGTCGGGGCAGGTGGCGAAGACCACCACGCACACCGAGCTGATAAGCAGCTGCTGCTCACCGAAGGCGTGCTGGCCACCTGCAAATCGCAATGCATCTTACAACATTAGAAAAGGGTTTAGGGTTAACCCCAAAACCTGACTCCGTAACACCAAACCCTGAGCCCTTAACCGTAAAGCCTGGCCTTGCACGCTGAAACCTTGGGAAAACTACAGCAGATGCACTGGCACGACACTCTAAGCTCTGGGCATGCCCTGACAAGAACAAACCTCGAGTTTTCGGGGTGTGGCGCGGGTGGATGTTTGCCTTTTGGGTTTTTTGGTGAGGGCATGGATTAAGCCCTAAACCCTAAGCATAAAACCCTAAAGCACTGAAACCCTTCAAACCCTGCCTCGGGCAATGCTCATCCGAGCAAACTGCGGACCCAAACCTGTGCGCTGATCCGATGGTGGTTGTTACCCATAGGCCCCTAAGTAGTTCCTTTTTGGGATTACCTTATAGAATTCTAAATATGAACCACAAAAAGGAACTACTTAGGGGCCTATGGGTAGGATGCCTATCGGACTGTTGGTCGGAGACCGGGTTCAAGGGTTTCGGGTTCAGGGTTTAAGGTGTTAGGGTTTTTGGAGTCCGGGGTTTAGGGTTTTGGGGTTTATGGGGATTAGCGTTTAAGGTTTAGGAGTCTACCGTTTCGGGGTTAAGGTATCTTAGGGGCTGAGTACCCTAGCCCAAACAGGGTTAACCTGCCAATTCTGGTAGGAAAGGTTACTTGCTCAGCGACTGAGGTATACAGCATACGAGACAAGGGAGGCATGGAGTTGTTCGCACAGATTTTTTTGCGGGCAGGCTCCGTTTATCTAACCTGGGTCGTTGGCACATCAAGCGGACGACCTATATATCGCACTCCCGATTAAGCTGTAAACATCAGAAACGGTCTACAGCTCCCTGATGCCTTGTTCGCGTGTGCGTTTGTATCCATCCACCATCCATCCATCCATCCATTAACAGCTCTTTCGATCCATCTATCGATCTATCGATCTATCAACATTTAGGTCAACAGTTCTCTAGCCATCTTCCTATCTATATTTATCTATCTGTATATTTATCTGTCTATCTACCTATCTATCTATCTATCTAACTATGTACCCACCGAACCTATCTAGTCTACCTATGTATATATGTTTCTCTCTATCTGTGTATCTATCTACCAACGTTTCTAATTACCCTGTCTTCCATCTGTCGACCTATCCACCTATATATATATATATACACATACACATACATACATCGAGCAATCGTGTTATCACTCTATCGTTCTACCTATTTGTCCATCCGTCTATTTGTCCGGCCTGTCTATCCGTCTTTCTCCCTATTTATTTGTCTATTGACCGATCGATGTGTCTATGTGTTTGGCGGTCTGTCTGTCTATCTATCTGTCTCCCTGTCGGTTTCTCTAGCTGCCTGTCGCTCGATCGGTCTTTGAATCTACCTATCTACTTGCTTTCGATCTGCCTGTCTATCTCTGTAACCTAACCTCACCTAGTCTACTCTGATCTGGTCTAGCGTAGTCTAGCCTGGTCTACTCTAGTCTCGACAAGCCTAATCACATCTGATCTGGTCTTCTTTTATCTGTGGAGAGTAAACTATCTCATCTATCTCTCGACCTGTCGCTCTGTTGACCAATCAATCTGTCTGTCCGTCTGTCTGTCCATCATCACCATCGATATCATCATCCCCATCCTCCTGCTCCTGCTCCTCCTACTCCTCCTCATCATCATCATTATCGTCATCATCCTCACATCATCATCATCATCATTATCGTCACCATCCTCACATCATCCGCACGCCTCTCCCCAGGAAGTCGCTGAGAAGCAACGAGAACAAGGTGCAGCCAGTCCTGAGACGTGCCAAGGTGCGGAGGCAGGCTTGATGGCCGTCAATCCAAAACTACCGACACCCCGCAGGCTTCAGTTTAGGGTTTCGGGATTTGTCTCTTAGGAAAATCACCTGGTTCCTCAGGGTTCCCGGGGCAGGGTCTCGTCTGAAGCCTTACATAGTTCCGTGCGCACCTCAGTCGCCTCATCCCGGAAAGCTGCGTGTTTTCTCTGACACCCTAAAGGGTTTAGAGTTTAGGCTTTTAAGCTGAACCCTGAAACCCAAAGATCAAACCCGGCCCTACCCCTAAACCTTAACACGCAATAAGCAAATCAGCTATTGCTGTGAAGCTGAACAAAGGTTGCCCTCGATGCTGCAGCTTGAGCTCGCGAAGGCAGCAGCAAGCTCCGACAGATTCTTTCGAGGATATAGGGCTTAGTGTTTAGAGCCTTCGGTGTAAGGTTGAGAGGCCAAGCGCTTATTGTTTAGCGTTCCGTAGACGGTTCTCTTGAAATCTTCATTCTGCGGACTGCACTCAGCACACACACACATAGTCTTCGGAGGATGCAGAACCTTACTAAGACCAATGGCAAGTTCTGCTTCCTTTCAGGCACTGGTGCAGCTCATGCAAACCCGAAACTTCCCAAAGCCCTGAACTTCCAAAACTCCTGAATCTTAACCTCACTTGCTGGGGCTGCGCCCTCGGCTGCTGTTCGAGACTCAAGTCGAAAATGTAGCTGTTCGGGATGCAGTGGATCTGTTCGCGACAGACTTTGTATACATCATATATCCACAGGGTTCTTACAGATTTAAGGTTAGGGTTTGAACAAGGTTTAGGGCCTAAGGTTCCTACAGAAGCGCTACTGTACACGGGATCTACCAAGGGCTCTTGGCGTTCTCGGGGTTCTGCTTTTTCCTTTACAGGGGTGCTTTATTGCACTTTCCTGTAAGCGCTATGCTATCTGAATACAGGGGTAGAACGGGGCTTGGGGGGTATACTATATAATATACAGTTTCTCAGGCTTCATAAGGTTTAGGGTGTAGGGTTCCGGGTAAGCCCGATAAACTTAAACCGGTACGTCCCAAATGCGTAAGCTTCAACCCAAGGCCCTAAAGCCGTGCACAAGGGCCCCATAAGGACCTTCATTCTTCGAAAAGTGTTCGGGGGTTATACAAAGCGATATTTATAGCGGAAACTCACAGGAACCGTATTGGTGATTAGTCGGGCTTGTATATTAATGACTAGAGTGGGAATCTTGGGTACATTATGGTATAACTACACACGAAGGCCTTGTTTCATGATCTTGCCAAAACCCCAACGCCGTGCTCCAAGGCATCAGTGGCATCCTAAGACCTAGACACCCCTAAACCGTGAACCTGGAAGCCCAAATCCTAAACTCTCAACCCTAAATCCTAAACTCTGAACCCCAAATCTCAAACTCTGAATTCTAGCCGGGAACCCTACATCCTAAACCCTAAAACCCTAAACCCTAACACCCTAAACCCTAGACTCCCTAGACATCAGTGGACCTGCATGGTACCCATGATCAGGCCACTGCTCAACGCAAGGCTCGGCAGAACCTGCCCGAAGGCAACACTTCGGGTAGGATTTCAATAAATTGGATTTAGAACGGCCTAAGGGTCCAAGTACCCAACTAGTAGGGTGTTAGGTCTTCAGATTATGGAAGTTGGGAACTAAGAGCCTACCAATTTGGGCGTTTGGACAATTAGGGATGGCTCTGAACGAGTATCAGGTTTCTATGAAAGAGCGCTCCAAGGATTCTATATCAAGTTCAGGACTATGTGCCTGAGCCCCAAAGCCTAGGCATCCATGTCCGCGCATGTCTGCCACCTAAACGGTTGCCTTGTGCATTCGCAGTGCTAGTGCTGACACCCGGAGAACTATGCTCTATAGGGCTCCCTACTTAGAAGAGCCAGTAACTAGGCCTACAAATCAAGCAACTATAGCCTGACTTGTTATGTCCCCTGATCCTTCGAATGCATGTCATAAGGGCCCCCTAGGATGAGCTCTTAGCGAGACTTTGCGACTGTGGAGTCCTTTCCGAGATCACACATGGGCCGTTTCGAGGTCGCCTAAGCACTACCAGAATCGATGCCTGAACCACAAAGTACTTGCAACCTGCACATTGTCAACAAGAAAGGAGTCGCAATGCCGAACATCCACTGCAACTTCGCCAGTAACAGGCAGGAAGCAATAATGGCGGAGAGGAGAAGGGAGAAGACGTCGCCACCTGAGCTGCTGATTGGCTAAGGTTTTGGAGTTTAGGTTCAGCATGACCGGGTTAAGGGTTGGAAATTGGGGCTTTTGGGGTGTAGGGTTTTGCGGGCATGAGTCATGAGGGCTGTAATTGGACGTCAAGGAGTACACAACCCTGAGTTCTGATTTTGGTGGCGAACAATAGTATATATATGTATGTATGTATGTATGTATGTATGTATGTATGTATGTATGTAATGTATGTATGTATGTATGTATGTATGTATGTATGTATATACACTATATACAATATATATATGTATATATATATATAAACTATACTATGCTATACTATACTATACTAAACTAAGCTATACTATACTACACTATACTTTTCTGCATAAGAGGGTCCGAACCTAAACTGGAACCAGAACCCTTGCCCTTGGGGTCATGTTTCGATTTAAGGTTTAGGGTTTAAAGCTTGAGGGTTTAGGGTTTGGGGTTTAGGGTTTTGAGGGTTTAGGGGTTTGGGGTTGAGGGTTTTGGCGTGAGGGTTTAGGGGTTTCAGGGTTTAGAGGAATAGCATGACCAATCATCGAAGCCCTTCCTATTTGTGTCAAGAACCCACCTGCGTGGGGCTGCGAAGAGCAACATCGGGGCCTTCATGATGTTAAATAGGACTTTGGGGTACGTAAACCCATAATAATAAACAGGAGCCCTAAAGACCATTATTACCGTTTCGGTGCGGCCCAAGCGACAGAGGTTGAGGCCACTTCCACAGAGGGCCACCAACAGCAGGAAACGAATGGCCTGAACATTATTAGGGTTTAGGGTTTAGGATATTAGGGTGATGATCCGCATGACCATCACCATCATGTCGCCTCTGAGGTCATCACACCAACAGTTACACAATTCTCCAAGACAAGCAGTACCCTGAAACCTAAAACCCTAAAATCCTTCTAGTCACAGAAGTTAGATGCCCTAAACCCTAAATCGTAAACCCTAAACCCCGAACCAGAATACATTAGATGCCCTAAACCCTAAACCGTAAACCCTAAACCAGAATACTTTATGATCGGGGCCCCGACACGATTCACCGAGAATCTCAGCGCGAGGCTCTCCTTGGCTTTCTGAGCTACCCGGGCCCGTCCAAAATGCTTTCATAAGTAATATAGGGGCCTCAATAATTAGAATACGGTTTGGGGTATGTTATACTGCAAGTATAGCTATGGAAGACGCCCTAAAGTCTAATCCGATCCCTAATGCGATTTAAGGTATACCAGGTATATTCGTTAGTTAGAAGATTTTGGAAAGTCTGAGCTTTATGGGGGGGGGGGGAAGGATTCCGAACCTTATCGGGTCTCGGGAAGATGGGTTTTAGAGGTTTTTTGGTTACAGTGTTTACAGGGCTTTTACGTTGGACATCTACAGCTCTCAGGGACCTTTTTGGGCAGCTTAAGATGTGTTTGGGCGAAGTTCTGTTTAGGGTTCAGGGTTTAGGGTGCAGGGTTTACGGTTTAGGGGTTTAGGGGTTTAGGGTTTAGGGTTTAGGGTGCAGGGTAATTATTGGACTTAGGGCCTTAGGGTTGGGGGAGAACGTTCCACGGCAGAGTCCTTCACAGTGGATTGCTCCTGCGCTTTGGCTTCTTGATGCGACGCAAATAGCTCGAAAACATCAGCGTGGCAAAGCCTTCATGAGCAAAGCACAACAACAATGATCACAACACCAACAGCAACAACAACATCATCAACAACAGCAACAACCACAAGAGTGACAATAACAATAACAAGGATCTAACAAAAACAGTATGCCCATTCGAGCAACAACTTCATGCTCTTGTTTCTTCTAGAAAAGAAAAGACAACGACAACCACAACCAAACAAACACGCAAACACACAAACAAGCAAGCGAACAAACACACAAACACACAAACAAACAGACAAACAAACACACAAGCAAACAAACAAACAAACAAACAAGACACACAAACACACAAACAAACAAACCACAAAAGCAAACGCATCCAACCCACCGACCGACCGATGAAAGCAACACCGAACCCCATGATCTCCACCAACCCTACGAAGCAAAGAAACCTGAACAATGTAACAAGGCTGCGTCCCCAAACTTCGTACGTGTGAGATCCAGGTGTACAAGACTGCAATACAGTATGCTACAATAGAATAATGTACTATGACATACGATACTAGACTGCAATGTATGATAACCTGTAGTATACCATAATATACTGCAAGAGACTTGGCATAATCCCTTGAATATGCTATATGGCTATAACATACTGTGTTCCACAATAATATACGACGCTGATAAATATGCTATAATTCAATCGCATGCACTTGAGCCCGACAACTTCTCCTGAATGTGGGCTCCCGACTGATTATCTGTCTCATGTTCTCACAGGGCTTCAGTGTCTTAGCTTAGGGCGCAGAAGTACTATATCAACACGGATTTAAGCTTGGGGCTCAGGGCTTGTGATAATTACACGGATCTCAGCTCAACTTGAACAGGAATGATACCCTCAACCCTAGCGTTTTTTTTTGGTGTGGTTTAGGGGTTTAGGGGATTAGGGTTTAAGGGTTCTGGGGTTTAGGGTTATCCTCAGGGCAGTGGGACAGGATGCAGGACGTCAGACTAACGGCTCTTGCACCTAAGCAGCCCTGTCCCGGCTAAACACCGGACGACTCGCCACACATAATTCCGGGGCCTTAAGGATTGCAATAGGGTTCCTTCAAAGGGTGATACTGTATATAGTATCGGGACCCTGAGAATTGGAATAGGGGCCAGGGATGCTTGGGGGAGGGGGGGGGGGGTGCAATATCCAAAACGGAACCCGGATAACATCGGTGATTACTCAGGGTTCTATATTTTGACAAAGCCGACCGTCATGAAACCCCGGAACTGAATCGCAAGTCCTTGGTGCAACTCTATCGAAAGACTCAAATTCCGAAAGTTTGGGGTGAGGGGTTTGGTTACAGTAGGGGTTTAGGGCTTAGGGTTTTAGGGCTTAGAGGTGGAAAGCTTCTTTCTCGAAAGGGCAGCTGAGATTCGTAGGCGATTTGCGCCGGGAGCATCGAGAACATGAGAACTGCCGTGACAATGCCTCTGGCTTATCATTTGGGGTGCAAGTCCGATGGCATGTGCCGGGATGTCATGGTAATCTTAATCTGTTGTGGATTCCTATCGCCGCAAGAATTGCGTATGCGTCGCTACGGGCAGCAGGCACTTCCCCTCCAAAGCACGGCTGGAAATCCGAGACGCTGATGCAGGATTACATCGCTTGAGTACGAAATTCTCGACATCTATGAAGTGAAAGCATTCAGCCACTTTAAGTCCTAACAATCCGAACACCCGGACCGGCATGTACTTAATGTCTGAAGTAATAATCTGGTTATCGTTGGGGGTCTCAGCCTCAAAACCAAATCTTAACCCCCCCTGCCAATTATGAGGGCAGTACATGCAATCAGAACATCTTCGATGAGCGAGATCGTGTGTTGATCATGATGGTGATGATTGTGATGATGACGACGGCATGTCTTGTTGTTGGCAAGTGTTCAACACTAGCATCACATGCTTTGCATTTCTTTCGAACAACACTAGTAGAGTCGTAGGGTGCTGCAATCAGAAGTCGCGTTCGTGGTAAGCCTACTAACCTACTGCCAGCAAAGGTGCCAAGAGCAACACAAACGGCGGCGGCTTCGCATCACAACGCGCTCCTCTTCGGCATTTACAGCTCGCGCCTCTGCGATGTACCATGCATCTTGAAACTGTACAGTTCAAGCCTAAAGTCCCGAAACCGTGACGCCCTGAAGCCCCATAAACCGAAGTTCCACGGCGTGGCCTGTGACTCGACGGCCCCAGTGATACTCAGTGTACAGCAGCTCTGACAATGCCGCCTTCGAGGACGAAACCCTAAACCCAAATCTCTCAACCCTAAACCCTAAGCCCTCAACCCTAAACCCTAAAAAGCCGGGGGGTTCCTTGCCCAGTCTGCAGGGATCCTAAGCTGGGCAGTTTTCAAACTTGGCCTCGGAGGTTGTCAAAGCCTCCCAAAAAAACCGCTGAATGAAGGAATTGACCTTCCTAACGTCGAACAGGAAGTCTAATGAGATTTGAGGCATCTTCCTTGACTCCTAAACCCCTTAAACCTAAGGAATATGTACCTCATTTCAAGTATACTAGGAGCTCTAAGAAGATTTCAGCCATATTCATATTCCTTATGTAAGGGATATTGGAGTCTCTGGATTTGCAAGGGTATAGGATTTGGAGCATTCAGGGTTTGAGGTTTAGGGTCGTTGGATTGAAGATGGCTTAGGTTTAGGGGATGGGTTTTGCGGGTTTTCAGGTGTATGTAAGGAGTAAGGGTGTAGGATGAGTTTAGGCTGTAGGGCTTCGGGTCTCTATGCCTGTGTTCTGCCATCCTTCTTTGAGAATGCTCCACACTGGTATGTTGGTTTGAGGAGATTGCCAGTTGCTTCTTATTTCACGACTTTGCCAAGTGCCGACTCTAAACTCTAAGCCCTTACGGATGCGTAGAAACCTTTGTAGAACCCCATAGAGCCATTCGGGTTTGGGGATTGCCTGTTGATTGCAATGTTAAGGGATGTTAGGGGTAACTCCACGACGCCCTGAACCCTTGTCCCGAAAAATCCCTGAAAGACAGACAAGCGAAATGACCCCATTCATGCAGCGGAGAAATGGCCCCATTCATGAGGGGGAGATACGATAGCAGCTAGAGTCTAAGATCCTTAGGGCGTGCAGGCCATGGTCACCCCTCGATCCTGCATCTGCACCGCCCTGGCGCTTACTGTAAACGCAACATCGGATTCGTAAGCCGTCTTAAACCATAACCCTAAACCCGAAACCCTCAACCCAACGTCTGATTCTTAAGCCGTCTTAAAAACATAAGAACCCGAAGTCACCCCGACCCTCCAAGTCCGGAACCCCCACCTCGATGGAGGCCATGGACAAGCTTCGCAAGATTTGCAATGCCATGCAGCATGAAATGACCTGAGGTTGAGAGAGGCCCAGCAAGAAACCACTTGGGCTTAGGGTGTAGGGGTTAGGGTTTAGGGTTTGTCTCCGCAAAGCTTTGCTTCTCTTGCGCTTCTGGAACTCAGCCTTATTGATCGCAGGCTTGTACTAGAGAGCTCCTTGTGGACATGCCAAGCCACGCATTGAATGACACGATGCAAAGGCCTAGGGCTTTGGGTGGAAGCTTTCGGGTGGTAGCTGTCACCCAGACCCTAAGTAACCTACCTTTTTGAGGATTCTTTCCTCTTTATGATTTCCCAATATGGGCCATACACCCTATTTAAGGACATGAAGAGGGTGGAGGCAGGAATCCTTATGGTTACCCGAAGGAGCCCTTTAACACATCACCCTTTCAGCAATCCAAGGAAGCCTAGACCCTAAACCCCCAAACCCTCAGCCCCCAAACCCCTAAGGCCCAAGCCCGCAAACCCTAAACCCCAAAAAACCCTAAACCCTAAACCCCAAAAAAACAAACCCTAAAAGCCCTAAACCCCTAAAAAAAACCCTATAACCCCCTAAGAACCCCCAGTCTCTTTAGGGCTCCTAAACGCCCTAAACCCCTAAANNAAAAAAAAAAAAAAGAGGCCCTCAAGGCAATCCGCGGAATCCGTAGAGTTTCCTCTTGAAACCGCCGGGCGGCGAGCGCCTTTTGGGTTGGATACTCCGCGGACTCCTCAGGGGATCCCTCGATTTGGTCACCTGGCGGGGGGAGAGGTGCAGTCGAGGGCTTCGAGGCTCGAGTTTCGGGTTTTGTGTGAGAGAAAATTGGTTACCCTGGGGTTATTGTCTTATAAGGGTTGGGGCTTAGGGGCTTAGAGGGCTTAGAGTTTAGAGGGTATAAGGTCTCGGCTTGGAGCTTTTGGGGGAATTCGGACTTTTGACGGCTTAATTGGAAGTTCAGTCTGGGGCTCTTCCAAGGCTTCTATGATAAGGCTTGTCGTAGGATTTCGGATTCAAGCTTTAGGGCTTTTGCGTCTAGCGTTTCGGGCTTGGGGCTCGGGCGTTGGGGTGTTACAGGTTTTAGGGATAAGGCTCTGGGGGTTTAGGGTTTAGATCTTAGCTTGAGGGGCTAGGGTTTGGGGCAGGGGTTTTTGTGCGCAGGAGTTCGGTTTTTGCTTCAAGATGTGAGGGCTACCCAAAGGCTCTCAACCCCCACATCCCAAAACACACCGACGAAAGCGAGAACGAACGCGAACTTTGACCCCATGATTAAGCCAAAAGCCACCCTGTAAACCTGATAAACCCTATACCCTAAA